>VZDJ01000041.1:5078169-5182660 GCA_008694505.1 Cyanoderma ruficeps
TCTTTTTTCTTTCTTTTTTCTTTCTTCTTTCTTCTTTCTTCTTAATAAGCTTCTCTGATTTGTTTGTTGGTTTGGTTGGTTTGTTAACCACCCTTGTGAAAGTGCTGTGATAACGTAATTAACTTTTTGATGCTTTTATCCTTTTAGAGCATTAAACTCTGGTAGTTTAGACACTACAGATTATTTTTTCTATGATTCTATTTTGAACTGTATCTGGTACAATGCTTTTTTGCAGTATATATGTAGTATTCATCTAGATCAGTTTGGGGACCTTTTCTTTTCACTTTTCTTGAGAAAACACAGTCATTTATGATGTCTTCAACTTCTGTCTCTGTGTGGTTCCCACAATAACATTTCCCCATTGTCAGGGGGATAAGCAATGACTGAAATTTTCCATTACTGTTCTGTTTCTGATCCTGGAGGCCATGGTCACCACTGTGCTCCACCAATGTTGCCCCAGTATTAACCTATAACCCACAATTTCAATCCAGAGTGATACCCTAGGACTTGTTGATGTGGATGACTTAATCATATTATTTGACTGCCAAGTATATTTTTAACACAGATACAGTTTCTCCACCAACAGACAGCTATGTTTTCTGTTATGATTTTTACCTTCATGCTACACTAATTTTCTTTCCTTTCTTCTAGTTCACAATACAATATCCTGTAAAAATATCTTCATTTAGACTCAGGTATTTCCATTCATCTGACTGGTTTTGACCATTACCTCATGCCTACAGACATAGTACATTTTTTATCTCATTCTCATTGTATGTTCCATTTGATTTTAGCTTTATTTGTTTTTCAATATTGCTCAATGGTTTTACAGACTTCTTCTGCATATTCTTTTTTCAGAAAAGAGATTTTATCTCTTCCTCTATGGAAGATGAATCATACTAGATTGCGTGTGATTGTTGATTTTTCATCTGTCTTTCACTTCTACACATGTATAACCTTTTCAAGTGAAGTTTATGAAATTTCTTCTCACTTGCAAAATAAAGTAAGAATTATGTTATGCTGATACTAAGGACGTTCTGTTAATAAACTGGTCTGCTAGACTAAAGGTAGAAATAGTCCTTTGTGATGAAGTATCTTTGTTCTTTTCTGATTTATTTGATTGCTGACACTTATCTAGTAAAAATTCAGATGTTCTCCATGACCACTGTATGACCTTATTTAAGAAAATCTGACCTGCATATATAAGGCCACCCAATCAACAGTAATAGCAGAGCTGAAGACCATTGGAAATGCATGATGCACCTTTTAGAAATTTTAGGAAAAAAACAATGGAAGTGGCCACATCACAGTGGCATAAGCTAGTGTAAGTTATACCTGATGCTGCTTTTATTTCCCTTTCTTACCTCTTTTTCACCCCAGAGAAGCATCCTACCTAGTGGAACTTTTCTTTTAAAAGATTGCTTTGAGAGCTTCATTGACTTCAGCAAGCAGTTTTTTTCTTCTGGCCTTGATCCTGTGAACTGATCTGGTTCAGAGTAGGCAGAATCTGCACCTGTATGGAGTCCTACTTGGCCCTGGGGTCCTGGGAGAAGGTGGGCTCCTTGCTGGAGCTGTGGTCATGGAGGGGTGCCAGTAAGAGCTCATCTCAGTGCTGTTACTTTTCCCAATGGGAATAATTTTTGATGTTCTTATCAGAGTTCCTCTGTTCAGAAACAGAAAAAAATATATATAATTACTATTTCACTGTTTCACGGTTTATTTTCAATTGCAAAGTATTTTTAATGACAAACAACATTTAAAATATCTGTGTGTACATTTCTATACCCACACAAACACATCTGTGGATGCAAAGCATACAGGAGCACACATATAATACATGTGCTGGCCCTCACGCACAGAAAACCACTAATAATACCTTTGAGAAAGGAAACAGAAAAAGAAATAAACTTTTTCCAGGCGCTTCATACTAAGTCTGAAGAAAAGTCTCCAGATGTCAATTTTCTTATAGCAATTTATTTAATCTGTTCCTGGATTTACATCATTTTTGACTAATTTTGCACAAATTGTGTATATCTATATGTACATATATATGTATTTTTGATAAATGTCTAACTATATGTATGTTCATTTATCTGTGTGTCTTTCAACTCCACACTTTTTCACAGGCAATATGCCTTTATAATGCAAAGGTAAATCAAACCTTGCATATATTTAGGGAGCTAAAAGACTGTTGTTTTAAAGACAAAGATATTTTTCAGGGCAATACCTCACACTCAAGTGTTGAAGCTTGTGGAGTGTGAGACTAATTGTTGCATATATATGAGGAAGAAAAAGAAATGCTCCAAAATTCTCCATGAAAGAAGACTTGGCATGGTAGGGATGGGAAAAAGCAGTTTAATAAAACCAGCATAGGACTGAAAAGGGGAAGTATAACTCCTTGAATCTGTGAAATTAAATTCTTAGGTGCTTCCAAGACAAAGATAGATCCTTATCTTGCTAAACTTGCATTTGTTTAATTGTCCTTAGATCCAAGTGCAGAAGTGAGTCACAAGGTTGTGACAAGGCTGAGTATTATGCATAAGATCATTGTCAGCAATAGACAGGCAAAAATCTTCTCAAGATCCTAAGGGTCTTTGACTATAACAACAGGCAATTAGCTAAAAAAAGGCTAAAAAAATTATTTTCCTTATTAAAAATAATTTAAACAATCATCATGACCTGTGATAACCCCTGGTATTATACTATTAAAAAACTTTAGGTTACATAAAGAATGTTATTTAGTCAGAATATTTTTGTTTAAATGGAATCTATGTAAAAGTCAATTTACTCATGAAATCACTATCTGAACTCTGGAAATGGAACTTGCTAAAGCATGAAATTTCTTTTTGGCCATCTGTTGTCTCTTCTGCTGGAAAGATATTTTCTTCCTATCAGATGTGTTCAAACCAATAGCTACTTGAATAATGTAATAGAACTTGAGAAACCACTTGAGATTTGAAAAAAGCCAAGTTTCCTATTCCAATTTACAAAAGTGAGGTGTGAGAGGGTGACATCTATTAGTTCTAAAATGCTGGAAAACATACCGATCAGAAACCATTAGTCTGATTAAATGTCTATGAATAATGCTTTTTTGTCTAAGGTATCATTTGTTATAAATGTGTAGCCTGTTCCAATTAAAACTTTTCTTGTTCATTCAGCACAAGAATTGCATTTTTATGCTATGTATCTAGTCTGTATACGGTATATCATCTCTTGGCTACCAAAAAGGAAATGCCAGCTACAGTTGTGGGCTACTTTAAGTAACAAAACAACATGCTTTAATAGCTACCAACCAGTGAGAATCAGTCTATGTGTAGGAAAATAAATCTAAAATCCAAACACGAGTAGAAAGTCAAAATCAAAGAGGAGTATTTTATCTATGGCTAAAACTAAGTTATTTCAAATCACCTTGTGCTGTCCTGGCACAAGAGGTTTCTTGTCAGCCAAGAAGTCATCCCCAGGATGGATTCAGAGAGAAACTGGTGCTCTCTGTAATGGGCTGAGCACTGGAGAGGCTACCTAGGAGTGGGATTTCCCTGCTTGTCACGGTCCCCAGCAAAGCTTCTCACTTTTACTGTATAATGTCTGCTGGTCCTGAAATAGCCGGAAGATACACGGCCAAGCCAAGAATTGAAGTAAAGAATCTGTAGCCTTCAAAGACCATTAAGTATTAGAAAAGTCAGTTTGGGACTTAATTTTAGCACAAATCCAAAGAAACTAATTGTATTTTATGGTGTTATTGGATGACATATCGATTTCAAAATGCTGAGTTGGTGAGTTTTATTATAGACAGCCAGCTTGGCCGGATCACAAAGTGACTTGAAAGCCATTGCCTAACTCTGTCCCCCAGTCCATCTCAAACCCTTTCATTCTGGTCAACCTATCATTTTTTGGAAGTTTCTTCAGTTAGCACTTGATTAAAACATGCCTTCTGCAAAGCTTTGCACTTCTGATATGAAGACATCTAGATATGAGAACTTCACGATGCCTGTGGTCTGCTGTTAAACAACCCCATTTATCAAAATCCGAATTTTATATCTCATATGAGTTTGTATGGTTTTGGCTTCCAGCCAGTGAATTTGTGCCATTTCCCAGTTGAGCAAGAAGCACTTTTGTAGCTAATATTTCCATTTCCAGAAAGCATTTATATGCTACAATAAGTTATTTCCGCATGCTTTCCTGCTAATTGTTTCTTGATAATAAGACCTCTGTTATAGCAATCAGGACAGACACTAGTATGCTCTTACCTTGGATGTTAATGAAAACCCTATGCTTACATACGTAGATGAGATGCCAGACTGTTGTTCTTGATAAATGAGCAAGTCTTCAGCTTATTAAAGAGCACAACTTTTTATTCTTGCATTCTGTACCCAAATGGAAGTACAAATCAATGAGAGGAACCCAGGCACTACCAGGGAAGGTACAGCTCCCTGGATGCATATTGCTACTGCCTCAGCCCCAGACTTGCTGCCTTCCCTCTCTTTTCTGAAATCATAGATAAGAATCTTGTTCAAAGTGGATTGCCAAGTTTATTTATTGTACTTTACTAAACTTCCCCCTTTTAAGGTCCTTAAACAAAGAGGCACTTCATAGCAAACCTCTGCTGGTTTGTCAAACACTTTGACCTTTTGCGGCTCTGCTGTGATTGAAGGGTATTTTTTGAGTTTGAAAGGCTCCTATGGGATCTCAGTCATTGCCCTGCATATCACAGGGAACAACCCTTGTCTCTCCACTCTGCACGCTGGTTTAGTTTGGGGGGGTTTGGTTGCTCTTTTCCCGAAAGTACAAATCTCTCAACAAAGCCATCTGAACTAGCTCCTTGTGATGTAGCTTTAGTATGAGATGAGTATAGACCAGAAGTTAATGCAAAACCTTCACACCCATGGCTTGGATACCTGCACTCTATGCTGGATTAAAAACTGGTTGGCTGGCCTGGCCCAAAGAATGGCAGTGGAGTTGGTGGTCAGTCACCAGTGGTGTTCCCCAGGGCTCAGTGCTGGGCTCAATTCTGTTTAAGGTCTTTATCCATGATCTGGATGAGGGGATCGAGGGCACCCTCCTGTCAGTTTGCAAACAGCACCAAGTTGGGCAGGAGTGTTGATCCGCTGGAGGGCAGGAAGGCTCTGCAGAGGAATTTGGACAGGCTGGATCAATGGGCCAAGGCAAACTGCATGAGGTTCAACAAGGCTGAGTGCCGGGTCCTACACTTGGGTCACTGGAACCCTCTGCAGTGCTACAGGCTGGGGGCAGAGTTGCTAGAAAGGTGCTCAGAAGAAAAGGACTTGGAGGTGCTGGTCAACAACAGCTGAACACGAACCAGCTGTGCCCAGATGGCCAAGAAAGCCGATGGCATCCTGGCCCATATCAGCAACAGTGTGGCCAGCAGGACGGGAAGAGATCAGCCCTGTGTACTCAGCCTCAGTGAGGCCACACCTCAAGCTCTGTGTCCAGTTCTGGGCTCCTCACTGCAAGAAAGACACTGAGGTGCTGGAGCATGTCCAGAGAAGGGCAACAGAGCTGGGGTAGGGCCTGCAGCACAAGTCTGATGAGGAGTGGCTGAAAAAGCTGGGGTTGTTTAGTCTGGAGAAAAGGAGGTTTAGGGGTGATCTTATCACTCTCTACAGTGACCTGATGGTTTTCTGAGGCTCACTGTAAATGAAAGCTCAGCCTGTTGCACACCATTCTACTCCGTTATGCTTCTTTTGTTACTGCTTCATTACACAGAAATTGAGCATTAAACTAGCACAAAACCGCTGGGGTGGAGTGAGGAATTGGGATCCTTGCATTTTTATGCGTATAGTTATGCCACAAGCCAAAGTGTGGGTTTCAGATTCTGAAGCTCTTGGCCTTAGGCTTTATGTATGAGTTGCTGCAACACAGCTGTAGGTTTGATGCTGTCTAACTAGGTGGTATACTGGCAAAACACAGCAAAATAATTTGATTCTGGGAAGAGATTATGGTACAAGTAGACAAAAAAACCCCCCAGAAAACAACCAAGCAGTGTTCCTGACAGCTCATTTTGCTGTTGAAGGGGGTCCACCTTGTCTCACAGATGGCTGCCACCCCCTGTCCAAAGTAAGGAAAAGAGATGAGGAAAAGGAAATATGAAAGCAAGGATGAGTGCAACAGTCCCAGGTATGACCACAGCATTAGTACTTGGCATTGCACAGCCAGTCGCTGGGAGGACCAGGCAAGAGGGTGGGTGATGAGGCCATTCCCATGGGAGGGGACTGCCATTGCCTCCTACTTTCTCAGAGCCTCCTGGAGGAGCCCAAGCACTGGGAGCTTCTGCTGCCTTCACGTCCTGAGAGCGATTGCTCCTCCCTGAGCACCCATGATTTGCAATTATGCAATACAAAATAGGCAGATGATGGCATGGGCGGTGGCGCAGGAACGTGCCCCTGAGGCGGCCTCACAGCAATGATGATGGTGGTGAGAAGGGAAGGGCCAAGGGAAGCTGCTGGGTCTCCTGGTGCCCAAGGCCAGCCCTTGATGCAGACACCAAAGCAAGTCTCATGGACAAGCATTGGCAGCAACGTTTGCTGGTTTTGTTTTCCTGAGGCAAGGAACGTCTTTCTCAAGATGTCCTGCCAGCTTCCAAGAATGGTGTTACATGTCATCATGATTGCCCTGGGACAGAAGAATATTGTGCTCTAGGTGAATTATAATTGACATTTGAATAAAAAATCCTCCATTCCTCACCCCACCGATCCCTTTGCTATTTGATTCCAGTGTGCACATCTAAAATTAGGCTTTTGAAAGTACTTCATGGCCGGGGTTGTAAATGGTGTATTTTCATAAGCCTGCTGCTCTTGAGGCTTATGTTTTGCCATCTTATGACTTGGCTAATGGCCAGAAATGCATCTGCATAAATTTGGGAGTTGAAGGCTTGGTAATATGCTGTGACTTCAATAACAAAAGAGCTGAAAAAAATTCCACTAAAGTGTATCAAGCTCGCTTAAACAAAGAGCATTGTTATTCAACCCCTACTCTTGTAACTAATAAGAGCGTGGTAAATAAATCCACAGCAGTCAACAGTCTCCCAGGGTTTCAGCATGGCATTATCCACTCCCAAGGTTTCCTTAAAACACCTATGTGGATATTTTGACACATGGCATGCAATCTCAGTTCAGCACCATGCAGATGTGGTGGGGCCTGCTGCGACAGTGTGCACTGGGCAGAAGGGAAATTGCCTTCTCCACTTCCAACAGCCCAAGCACCCCACTTTGACAGCCTCTTCAGAACACGGCAGCTTATTTTTTGTGCACTTTTTACTGACCATCCATTACATAAAAATAAAACATAGGCCACCAAATCATTTTCACAACTAAGACAAGTTTTATGTAGTCAAAGATTTGGCTTTTGATCCCATTTCAGTGGGGTGTTCCCTAAAGAGTATCTCAAAATGAAACTAGGCTATTAAAAGAAACACTGTTCTATTTTTGTAATGAGATTCTAATTCTAGTCCTCACCACAGGCCCCAGGATCCTTCTGAGTTTTGGACCAGAGATACGGTGATAATAAGGTTTGAGATCCCCCATGATTCCTCTGATTCAGAACCTGTTTACTTGAAGAAGGTAACAATGTGCATACTATGGGTGCAAAGGGCATCTGCAAAGGGCAGCTCCTGATCCTTTGGCATTCATCATGTGTGTGTCTGTAACACATTCCATTGTGCAGTTTGTGTTGATATCTCTGGTAGCAGATTGGCACAAACTGTGAAAGAACACTTGCAGCAAGAAATAAAGTTGAGGCACACTCGCTCTTGTTTTCTCACTCCCTCACATTCCTGCCTGTGCTCTATCCCGCTTTTCTTCTGACGTCAGGGTAACACTGCATTCGTTTAATCTCTCTGGTGTGGGGCATGCAACAATATCCTCTGTGATGCTATATTAGCAGTCTCCAAGCCTGCCTTTTTAGGCAGGCTTCACTCTGCTCCTTGCATTTTAGCAGCCCTTTGCTGTGGCACCATTCTTGTCATTCCTTCTGATATTTTTGTCTTTGAGTTTCTCCACATCCTGTCATTAAGTGATTTCTTGAAGCCACACTACGCACCCCTGTTATTTTCTTTCCTTCTGAGCGCTTGTCTTTGTCCACCATCTCAGCTAAGATAAGCAGGATAATGATTCGGTATTTACAATTGCTAAAAAAAGTGAAAACCATAGAGGATTTAGGCATACCAGTGCTGTGATTTCACCACCAAATCATTGATGAAAGCAGCACGGCCCAAAGGACAAAGGCTGGACAGAAGGGCGGGACCAGTATACCGTCCAGTCTGGTGGCAGAGCAATTGCTTAACTCGCTCTCCTCTGGTTTCCCCAGCTGTCACATGAAGCTGATGGGGTGCTGCTAGGCTGTGCAGGAAAGAGGCACTGTAAGTGGCAGATAATTATTAGAATTGCTTGCTTGATTTCAGGCCATGACATTTTGTCTCTCTGGAGACAGAGGTCAGGGAGGAGGTTCATGAGAAGCAAATTCCACATTGCTTGAAGGCATAGATGGCATTTCCACTACTGATGAAGAAGTGTGTAAAATAAATAAATCACATATGAATGGCGTTATATATAATAATTTTCTCCCTTTCTATCCTGCTGGTTTGAATTGTTCTCATGTGTTTACTTTGTTAGGTAGAAATCCCCTCAGATTTGCAAATGCAGCTTTTGGTTGTGAATAACTTGTATTGCTCCACTTCAAAGAAAGGCTGAGTTTTGGCTGTATCTCTTCACTAGCTTTAGCCCTGCTGATACCCTTCCCTACAGCTTTGGAAGACATCACCAGACCAGATGGGCTCTGTGCATTTCCTAGGGCCTGGAGGAGACCTTATGTCCTCCTAGGCATCCCCAGTTTAGGGTCCTATCAGTGCCTCTTGGTCCGACAGAGGTGAGCTATCCCTGCTTTTGGGCTCTCCAGGTTTGCACTGTGGATATTCCAGGTCCCTGCTCCCCTGTGGGTGGGTGCCACCATTTTCCTGCCTGTCCCACCTGCTGCAGAAGCCTTCCATATCTCCACAAACTTATAGGCAGACAAAGTCACACGTGGAAAACCTCACACAAGTGCTTCTGGCATGAAGACAAGATCACATAAAAGCACTAAAAGACTCTAAAAAGAGAGGGTCTGCTGTAATGGGGAAATCAGGGATCCTTTTATCTGTCAGAGTGCTGGTCCTCAGAAGTGCTGTGGCTTTCTCATCACCATGAGAAAGCATGTCACAGCTTATGGGCTGGTCCATCATGCTCCTGCTACAGCATACCATGTCCATTCCTATCCCAACGTCTCTGAGCTGACCGTGTCTGGGCTGGCATACTGATAGCAAGATTCCCATAAATAGCTCTCCCATCTCCCTGCAGAGGGGCTGTGCCTCACTTCTGCAGCACTGAGTGACCTCTTCCAGCCCAGGGTCCATTGACCAAATTGATCTGGGCCAAGTTTACCACCTACAGTGCTTGTGGTGCTAGGAATGCCAAGGCTTCTCCATTCTTCATGTTGAGGAATAGAAAAGGCTTTTGGGATTTTTTACCTTTCTTGGATACATCCAGCTTACTGCATGTGCACTGTATGATGCTTCTGCTCTGACTGAGCTGCTTTATATTTGTCCAGATTTGTCTTTTCTCATCTGGACAAGATTTTCAGGCAGAAGAAAAGAATGTTTCTTAGAAACTCTTGATACAAAGTCAGTATTGGGTGAGGGAATGGGTCATGTGCCTCATGGGTCTCTGAGGAAAAGTGCCAGGAGGAGGTGAATGGATAAACATCATTGGTGAGGGTGAGCAGAAAAAGAGGAAAAGAGCCTTTGCAGAAACCCTGCAAGACCCAAGAGCCCAAACATTGGATTTGGAAAGGAGAGCTGGAAGCTTGCACAACTGGGGAGGTTGCATCATTTCAGGACTCCCATGTAAGGGCCCTCTTTGTCCTGTGGTTCTGCAGGTACAGACCCAGTGCATTTCCCTGGGACTAGGGGAGATGACTTCCCTTCAGGAAAGTGTCATTGCCTGGCTAACTGGGAATTACATGGGGAAGCATGGAGAGGAACAGGAGATCAGTCATTGCTGGAGACATCCTGCTGCAGGATACAGAAGTCTCTGTTTTCCAGTCTGATGCATTCTTGCATCTGGGACTTGGCAGAGATGACCAAGGGTTGTCTGGCATCAGATTTTTACCTTAGCTGCTCTTCCACATGGGCACAAATATAACTGACAGGGACTTCAAGCACATCTGGAGAGCTTACGTGGATTTTGGGTTAGTAGCTAAGGGCATGGAGGCCCAGGTGTGTCTCCTCAGTCTGATTGGTGAAGAGGAACTGCACCACTATTAAGTAATCAGGACTCATTGGGACAACTCACACAACTGGAGTGCTGTGATGGGTGGATATCAGCCAGGTATACCTAGTGGATCCCACCAGGTCTTCAGCAAAGATAGTCAATGAGACAAGGTGGTGTGGATGTGTGACACAGCAGCTCTGATATAAGGAATTCTTTGATGGACCAGACAGTAAGCCAGGGGAAAACTTGTGGTTTGGGACAAGAAATCAGTATTTGCTTCAGTCTGATGGGTGTTTGTTAATGACCAATTAACTGGTGTGAGAAAGAAGGCAAAGCCTTCCAAAGAACTTGAAGATATTTCTGAATCACATGCTCTGCTTCTTTTGGGAGATTTTAACTTCCCTGATGTAGGCTGGAAGAGCACTTGAGAGGTACGCCAGGCAAGCCAGGAGGTTTCCAGAACATGTCAGGGCCAACTGCTTCATACAGGTACTAGACAAGCCAAGCTGGGATCATACACACCCTAGACCTGTATTAACAAAGCATTTACACTGGCTGGGGGAATGATAATCGATGTCAGCGTTGCTTATGGAGATGCTGAAACAGTGGACCTAAAGATACTGAAGGAAATGAAGAAGACAAGTAGCAGATTAAAGACCATGGACTTCAAGAAAGCACAGACTTCACTTTCTTCAAATCGCTGAAGTCTGTATCATGTAGAAACCAGCCCTGAAGACAAAAAAAAAGCTTAGGCAAACTGGCAGGTTTTGACTGACAAAATCTTCTAAGCACAAAATTGTCCCTAGTGTGCGGAAACGGGTATGACAGGGAACTGACTCGACTCATCGGAAAACTCATGACTGAGCTACAGTGCAAAGACTGGATGTAGGAGGACACTTCTTCATCAGGACAGTCAAGAAGTGGCTGCCCAGAGAGGCTGTGCAGTCTCCATCCATGGAATTTTAAAGGTCCCAAGGGGCTGAATTCCTGAGCAAGCTGATTCAATCTTAGACCAAATGCTACTTTGAACAGAGGGTTAGACTGGAGGCCTTCTCAGGTCCTTTGCAGCCTGCATGGTTCTGTCATTATACAAAAGAGTTAACTTGGTAAGACTATCTGGTTCTTATCATCTATGTCATTATGATCATTGAAGCCAAGTGAATTTCCATGATAAAATGCTGAGTAAGTGTGAGTCTAAGGCTCTCTTTTTAGCCTTTTTATGTGCACATTCAGGAAGTCAGCAGCTTTGGAAAATCTGGATGTTGCATAACACTGCCAAAGAATGTTGGAGTCATGTAAAAATGCCAATATAGTTCTACTAATTCTCTGTCTTTGTACAGAAGTAGTTACAAGACTTACCAATAGGTTAAAGGGATATTTTGGTTTAAAAATACAGTGTCACAGCATCAATGATGTTACAAAGAGAAATGAACAGTTTCTATTACTGCCCTCAGATTCTGTATCAGAAATCAGGTCTTATTTTTCCAAGAACAGCCCTTCACGGAGTGCTAAGTATTGTTGGTTTTTCAAGGATTATGGAGTAAAGCTTCATGTCAGTCCAATCTCTTTAATATTTGGAGATCAGCTTATCTTATTGGGCAGGTTGCCAAAAGTGGTTACAACTGCAGAAACTCTACATTTGAACAAGGATTTTATCAAATCACTCACATCTGGAAAAAGGTCAAGAAAAACAGTGACTGGAGAGAATGGAAATCATGCCTCAAAAATGGGATGAAAAGCTGTGGAATTATTCAAAAGCTGTGTGAACTTATGTGTACATCTGCTCGGTGACCAAAACTGCCATCTGAATAAGGCATTATCCCTAGTTTGACCAGGTTTAGCCAAACAAGCCATTTCACTAGGCAAAATTTGACATTTTCCATTCTTATAGCTTTTCTATCACGTGTGGATACCCCAAGAGCACTGTAAATTCATGCCTTAACTTAATGCACACTAGCTTCTCCTTTGCAGACAAGCTCTTAAAAGCAGAGGTACCTCCTCCAGTATGAGTACAGAACTGCTCATTTAAATGCTGCAAGATCAGGAAGCGATTCATGGTCACTGCAAACAAAAGGGGGTAAATGCACCACTGGCTATTGGAGTAGATTACTTAATTTAGGAATTAAAGCATCCATTACATTTGGATTGTTTAGCCAAGAAATGCAGAAATAAATCCATAGGCATCCACTTCATGTGTCAGTGTGTGCTCTCCACAGCCTGTGGGAGCACTGTGTGCAGAAGTACTTTCTCAAGCACTACTGAGGGCTCTTTTTCCACTAATGTGAGAAAAAGGGGAAAAGGATACAAGACTTGTATGCCAGTTGTGCTCCCCAGAGCAGCTGTGCCCAGTCATAAGCGTCAGGCTTGCAGAACACCTGGGGCATTGATGCCAGCTGGTCAGGGTGGAGAGGGTGCCAACACCAGTGGCAGCAGGACCAGCTCTGAACACAGCACCAGGGAAGCACCCTTTGAGGATGGCATGAGACCACTGCTCCAGCCTGCTTTTTGCTAATTTTCCAGCAGGAAGCCTGCACCACCCAGAAGTTCCCCAAGGATTCAGGGGCAGCAAGGGCTGTAAAAAGACACGTTACTTGGTTTCAGGCCATGGTCTGCATCTGCATAGCAAGCTGCTGTTTGCACATGGGTAAATTCAGGATCTGTATTCCCTTTGCTCATTTCAATACAGTCTGAGAGTTCACAGAGTGAACATTAAATTCAGACGTAGCTGGGAAAGATTGCCTTTTGAACTGAAACTTCTCTTTTGTTAATTCCTTCTGGAGTGTATTGCCTGGAGTAAAACATTTACAAGTGCCAGCTTTACAGTTAATTTCACTTACATCACAGTTCACAAATCAGAGATGGAACGTGTCAGATGGCCAGGTCATCTATTTTATCTGCCAGTATACCATTCCAGAAAGAGAGGATACAGGCTGCTTTTCATTTGCTTGCCCAGTTAGAAGGGAGCATTTTTTATACACAAAAAAATAATTCATGTGATATTTTTGTGCCACTCGAGTTCCTGTAGACTGTAATAGGTATACAAAATGGGACTGTGCACACAGATTTGTGTTCATCGGGAGTAACAACCAACAGGAGGGAGAGAATCAGAATTAAATGCTTTATATGCATAAAGCATGTCTACACAGATCAGTGCAGACAGATGTGGGCTCCTCTGCGGGGCATGTTAGCTTGGGCACAGAGCTGCAGGAAAATGGCTCAATGACTTCCAGATCAGAACCGGCTCCCTTTTGATCAACTCAGATCATGGCAGATGTGTGTACTTGTCTGGGCTCATCCATGTAGGCATGCCCAAACTCACCTCCAGACTTTCAAAATATCCCTGGAATGGAAAGGAACTTTTCCAGTTAGAACCTAAAATAAATATTTGCTGGGCTAACAAGCATGCTTGATAAAGTGTTTGAAGTGGAGAGAGACAAAAAAGGACAGTAGAAACCAAAATTACATGATGATGAAACAGGTTGTTTAAGTAGGACCCATTTATCAGGAAACCATGGCAGGTCTCCAGCCCAGGGTCAGGCATTTATTTCCAAAAATGAAGAGGAACATGAAATTTAAATAGTAAAATTTGGCAGAGTTCAAGGAAGAAGAGTGCAGAAGGAGGAGAAAAAGCAAAAATTAATTCCCTTTATGGGGTTTACAGACTGAGCTATGCTTTGGGTACCTTGGATGCCATTGGCAGTGTTTGTCTCCTTTTCTGCTCTCTGACTTTTTGGATAAAGAAAGTGTAGAGTGATCATAGATGTTAGCATAATCATTGATCAAATTTACTTTAAGCCACCTAATGAGAGCCACTGTCTGAAGTCAGTGAAGAGGCCAAGTCACTCCCAGAAGCTGCATTTAGGGTGGTGAGAAAGGAAATTTAGCATAAGTGACACAAATTACACCCTATGGTTGGTGTCTCCGTCCTTTCCATCTAAATCACGTGAAGTCAGAGGAGATTAATCTCATCTTAAAGGGAGCAACAGAAGGAAGAACAGTAAACAGGTCACAGAGGATTCTGCATACACCAGATCCATCTTCATCTCTGGTGTAAGCCTAGGAGTAAATCAGCCATCAGTGAGGGTCAATGTAGCTGCAAATTTTGTAGATAATGAAAGGCCCCAGGTGAATGTCCTTGATTAAAGCAGAATAAAGATGAAGCACTGTTGGAAGAGGCAGACTCACTTTTGGCTATCTCTCCATCCCACATCCTACATTCCTTGTCTAAATAAGTATCAGTCTATTGAGATACTTCAAAATCACCATTTCTTTTTATGGTGGTTCTACAACCCTGAGGTTTAATAAAAAATTGCAACTTATATCATGTATTTCCTATGCTTATACAGCTATTGCCAGATCAAATTACTAAAAACACCCCCCTACTTCACTTGCTACATTTAAGAGTCTTAATTTAGGCTTTTTCCACAATCCAGTTTAGTAATGGTTAAAGGTCAGATTCACCTCCAGGTTTCCTTTAACAAACACAATCTGTCTGTGATGTAATCAGAGACACATTGGTATATGCAATACTGCATATTCAAAAATTTCTTGGTAAAAAACGCTAATTCTTGCTGGTTCTGTGTTTCTCACTGCTTACCAGACCAAATCTGACGGAAAGAGTGGCAGCATCCTTGACTCTTGACCATGCCTACAGAGACTGTGAGCAAGGGCTGGACCCAAGTGTCTAATACCTACAACACAGGAGGATCAAGGCACACTACAGGTGTGTTCGCCTCCCTACTGCTCTTGCTGCTTTGACAAATGAACTCCTTATGTTAGAGAAAATGAACAATAATAAGTGTTCTTAAAACAAAGGCTTTAATAATGTGGCAGAAGAGCCATACTTATCCCTTCACCCCGTAGATGAGATTAAAAAATGTCAGTTCTGTAATGTCCTTTCAGGTAAGAAAAAGCCTGTGAGGCTGCCTTGGTAAACAGATTAGCCTGGAAAGGAAGGGAATTTGCTGTGTACCGTAAAGATGGAAAGCATTCAAATACTTGGCTGAAAATGCCAATAAAGGACAGCAAACACAAGAAAGGGTAATCACATGTGCAGCAGCAGCAGCTAATTAAGGCTGCTCAGCTGTAAAGACCTGAAGGCATCACTGTGCTGTGGGATCGAGCAGCTCAGGCCTGTGTTATGGCTTGTGTGTGTGTGATTGGTAAAGACTGGCCATGGCTAATCCCAGTCCTTATCCCCTGCTCTAAATGAGGTTACTCATGGCGTTCTTTGGGAATGAAGTAAACATTCAACAGTGAAACACCTCTTCACAGTGGCTCTCTGCCCTTCGTCCCAGAGCAACCTCTGTGAAAAGTCAAGAAAAGAGTAACATCGTGCCATCAGGCATTTCAAATGGGGACATGCTGTGATTGGGAGATGGCTATCATCTGAAAATCTGGGATTATTAGCATAACTAATGTTAATGTATTCCACTTGGGCAAGACCAGCCATGTCAGAGATTATTGCAGTTTAAAACAATAAAACAAGAAATCTGAGGCAGTTGTGTTTCTCCAGGAATTTTATTTCTTTTAATGAGTGTTTCATTTATAAAGTCCAGATTTTAGTATCCTGCACAGCCACAAGACGACTAGGCCTACCTCAAACTGATCAAAATGGAATTTTTCCATTGGGTTCAGTTGACTATCCAAACATCTGTTTTGTGGTTCGTTCAACCTCATACGTCAATATGATGTTAATCTCCTTTATACAGAAAAGTTGAAGCATTGCCAATGATTTAACTTCCTAGGAAGATGGAAGATCCTTTCTCAAGCTGTAAATCCTTCTGGCCTATGCCCAAACTGAAAAATGTAAATCACCACAGTGGAAACATGGCAAACATGATTTTCTGTCTAAACAAGGGCAGTCTTAACTTTGGAAATTAATCAAGCTCTTAATTAAAAACACCTTCAATGACAATGAAAACAAATCTCCCAGAAAATTACTTTGGAAATTAATCAATGTCTTCTTTACATATTTTTTCCAGTAGTTTTCTGGGAGATTTGTCTTCATTGCCATTGTAGGTGTTTCTAGGCCATAAAAAATTCTCTTCTTCATGAATAGGGCCAGCAAAAGCAATTTTAATGCATTGTAAGCTTTCTTTTTCTATGGCATTTTCTAAATAATCCCATTCCTTCCTTTCCCTGAAACCAAATTTTTACTCTTTGCAGAGGTGGACCTAGTGAGGGGGTAACAGCAAGGAGCTTTATAGGCACCATCCCTGTCCCCATAGCCATCATTGTCCCACTTAGGAAGAAATCACTTGCATTTAGATGCAGTCCTACAGATACGCGTCATTACAGCAAAATTCCCAATAAATGATCAAATTTAACTCTCCATCCCCATAGCTTCTTCATTCCCTGCAGTTTTCTCCAATGAACAATATGGGAAAATCCCAACTTCCTTTGACAGGGACTTCTTCACCTCTTGAAGTCTGAGGACTGTCACAAGCAAGTTTTGTCATTGACCATACAGTGCAATGCCAAAGCAGAGTTGGACAGTTAGGGAGTACACAGTCCCATATGGAACTGAGGCAAAGGGAAATCTGGAGGGACTCTGAAAATGCAGCAGGACTTTCACAGAGTTTTGGCAGGGAAATGGGGTATATGAAGCAAACAGAAATTAAGAAAGCATGGCATCATCTGCAGGGTGGAGGCGCAGGAGAGGAACAGATAAAAGGAGCAGATGGAGAGCTCTGGAGAAGGAAGGACAGGAGTGGTGCAGTGAGGTACGAGTGCAGGGAAGATGTGGATGCGGAGGAAGGGAATGTGGAGAGCATATGATGCCATAAAACAGCAGTTTTGGCAGAAAGGCTCTTGAATCTGGAGGGACAAACAAAAGTAGATGCATGACACAGGAAGTGGGATTGTAAGTAAAAAGGTTTGGAAACTGCTGCCAAAACATTATTGAAGTTAAGGAACAGGAGAGCAGCTCCTGCTCTGTTTCAGTCTGAAAATTTTGTCATGTTCTCCATAAATTCTCTCAGCAAATGCTTCAGGGGAAGGCGTAAGAGCTGTAAATGGGTACAGTGGCAAATGCAGCTGTGCTCAGGTTGGGAGGAACAGCCCATTGCATTTCCCCACACGTGGCAGTTGATTTAGGGAGTTCAGAAAGGTTCCTTAGCTCCTGCATAAGAAATGCTTACCTTGGGAGGCTAAGCCACTTCAGCACCACATGAGTCACCCTGGCACTGTATTCTTAGAGACTGACAAGAGTTTTGGAGAATAAGATATAGGTCCTCAATTCAACACTGTTTTCAGTACACATACTCTCTGGAAATATACTCTATCCACATCCATGCCCCATGTGGCTGTTTGAATCTTATATCTCAGCTAAAAAGAGTTGCCATGGCAATGAATGGTCTCATAATAAGTCCACGGAAGAAAAGGTTTCCTTTTATTCATCTCAGATTTCTTGCTTTTTACGAGTCAGTGACCTATTATTAGAAGGGAGAAAGAACTACTCATATCTTCTACCTAATGTAAACAATCCAGATCTCAGTTGTACTTTCACAGACATCAAGTTGCAGAGTAAACAGAATAGGAGAAGATGTACAGAGGCATGAGCACAGCAGGATTTTGCAATAGCAGGAAGATCAGATGAATGCAACTTCTTCTTAGCAACTAATAGAACCACCCAAAACACAAAAGGTGGTATTAATGAGATTAACTCCCACACAGAAATTTGCTAGAAGAGAAAAATAGTAGGATAGAGACAGTCCTCAAGATTTTGGGCTGTTCCACAAATAGCATTGCATTGTTAATGCAGAGAATGAAGACAGCAGCCAGAAGAGAGGATCTTCTTCATTTGCTTGTACATAAGAACATGGAAGGGAAGATGACTTGTACAAGAGTGACCGTGATACGACATATCCTATAACTCTTAGAAAAAATGGAATGAGAAAAGACCAAAGTAAAGAGAATGGCTTTAAGAAAGCAGTCTTCAAATTACTCAGAGATCTAGCAGGCAAGATCAATACACAACATAAATGAAAGAGAGGAAGGGCTGAGGGAAGGTGGAGAGTCCCTGAATTTTACAGTAAAAATCTGATCTATCCTAGTGAAGGGGACATCTAGAATTGAGTGTCAGAGGAAAATCTGGATAAATCACAAGGCTAAAAAAATGCCAGCATATTTCCCATCATTATAAGGGAACAAGGGAATTACAAGGCAATTAACTTTTCTTCAGTTCATAGAAAAATGCTGGAACAAGAAATCAGAGAATTTGGGGCATCTGAAAGATAAAAAAAACCAGATGAATGACACCTAACAAGGATCTGTCACGTCAAACTAATATGATTTACTTTATGTGTCAGGGCAACAGGTCTTGTGACTTAGCAGGAGGAAGTTAATGGCACATACCTTTATTTTATTAAGGTTTTCAACATGCCTTGCATGACATTCCCACAAACAAGCCTGGAAAAAAAGGAGTAGATAAATGTTAGGAAGAACCATTGTTGGTTAAAATCATGTAATCAGAGATTTGTGCTCAACACTTCATTCTCAAATTCACAAAAAGTATCTGCTGAGGTTCAGCAATGTCTGTACTGCATCCAGCACTATTCCAGATTTTCAACACTTCCATGAAGAGCAGGCATATGCTTTTTAATTATATGAATGGCTAAACTGGGAGAAACTGCAGTGATGACAGAAGACAAGATGGGAAGGTAGAATGATCTTGACAAATTGAAGAAATTATTTGGAAAAAATAGGGTGCAACAGGAAAAGGCTAAGTTAAACAGTTTAATAATTAAATAGTTATAGCAAACTCCAGAAACATAGGAAGAGAATGCCCAATTAATGCAGGGTAATGCAGCTTGGGGGAATAATAGTCTGCAAATTCACTACTAGTGAATAATTCAGACACAAAATAAGCAACAGCTGTGTTATGATGGATACAAATGACCAGTCCATGAAATACGATGTAATTATTTTGCTATATGTGGTGTTGGTTGGGTTGTGTTCCACTTAGGTCACAGTGACTCAAGAAGGATTTTTCCTCTAGGAATTGGTTGGGAGAAGGGTTGGAGGAATTTGGGATACAGTTTGGAGGAGGCTCCTACGAAAGATGAGTCCTTAAATATCTGAAAATGACACACTCAAGTTACTAAACATAAAAATAATTCTTTAAATATACAAAAGCTAAGTTGTAGGAAAGGAACAAAATTCTTACTGTCTGCAAAAGATTGGATGAAAAGTAATGTCAGACATCACAGCAAGAAAAAGAGGTTACTGCTTACCAGGAAAATCTCTGCAAAGCAAGGCCAGTGCAGCGCTGCAGCCGACTGGAAAAGAGAAACAAAAGTCTCCACTCTCAGGGCTTTTAAAAATGGATCAGGTAAGCAATTGCCAAGAATCTACCGTATTTAACTAATCTCTGCCTACTTCCTTCTTTGAATCACCCATAATTTTGCTATCTTACAACTCACACTAATTCCCAAATTATTCATAAACATTGTGAGTAATACAGGCACCAGTTCAGGTTCTTCTGTGTTTCACCATGTATTTGTCATAAAAATAAGCCTGTAGTCCTACCCACGGCTTTCTGCTTCCCGCAGAATGTCTGGCTCACGATAGTACTCTGACGTCTACTTTCTCACTATTTATGTGCAGGGGTGACACCTGACTAGATCCATGTAGAAATTCAAACAACTTTGCTTTCAGATGTTACCTTGCTCTAATTTCAATGATAGTTTTAACCAGTTCCGAGACATAAATGCAGCAATTACTGATCATTGCCATACCTTGACCTGCATGTGTGTAAATACTGGATAAGCTTTCCATTTGAAGTCCTCAGGCACACAGTAAGTTTACGTTCTTTCAGATCATCAGTCTATTTCAGGAGTGAAGTGCCTTCCCACTCGGATAGACTATCTCAAAGAAGAAACTCCCACCTTTTTTAGTTTGCTCCAATGCCTCAGTTGTGATATTTCCCCAACAGCTTCATCTCGTCTTTGGGAACAGGTCCAAAATTAACACAGTTGAAGACTTACACTGAAATATAACTTGCCTTGTAGTCCTTCAGTTGCTTCCCAACACCTGGGACCCTGGTGCTCCCACAGTGCTGTGGATTCTTTCCTATGACTATCACATTTGACAGACTTAAGAAAACTTCTTTTTATCTGTAGTGGTTTTTGGTTTTTTTTTTAGTTATATCCCTTTGAAGCCTTTGTTGATCCTTCTGATTTCCTGGTAATTTATCACCTACCATAATTTATAATCCTGTTTATTGCCCTCAGTAGGGTCAGATTTCCAAATGCTGAAGGACTGGCTCAAATTACCTCTTAAATCTTGGGACTTGGCATTCCTGTGCTATGCCTGGTTCCCCCTTACTCAATCCCATGCATATCTTCTGACTGTTTTAAGTAGTATAACTGTTTTGAGTAGGTGACTTTCTAGGGATTTTATTTTAATTTTAAAGCCTTTTAAACTAAACTGTTGATCATGTTTTAATGTTTACCAGAACACTGTCATTTTCTGGTGTTTTATTTTTTCCTCTGAGTCCAATTGTATGGTTGTTCCGAATTATTTAATACTCAGCTACTGTTGTTTTCTTTGAATTAACTGCTGTGTGTTAATTAAGACTGAATGGAGATTAGCTTTCCCTCTGATGTGCAAGCTCTTGGCCTAGTTAGTCTGAGATCCAACACTTACATCCAAGAAACTGTCTCTCTGGGGCTGGTGTAAGCTGCCCAACCTGTGAGTAGGCTGCTGAATTCCCCTGCCACTGCCTCTCCCCTGCTGCTGGGCTCTTTTCTCTCTGCACTTGCTTTCCCTCCTTTTCATCTGCAGATGTGTATTTTTGCTGTGAGCTTGCCATCAATCTGGCAATGTCACTTTCCTTGGCATTCATAAGCATCCTCTTTCTCTCCAAAGGCTGTGCATATCTGGGTTTTACCCAGGTTGGCACTTTGTCAGCAACAGTATTGAGTTGTGTCTGCATCACTCACAACCACTAATTCCCCTCCTGGCTGAGGGGGCCCATAGTCCTTAGGCAGCAAGGGCACTCTGGCCATGGGTATGCCGCTGGGCAGGACGAAACCCCTGCTTCCCCTGTAGACTCCCGAGAAGCTTTCACTTCCCAGCTCCGCCTTGCAGAGGTAAGGAGACCCTTAGTTCCAGGAGGACCTTTATGGCAGTGTCCTGCTGTGGCACAGGCGTGAGGAAGGACAACAGCTCAACTCAGTGTTTAACTTGGAAAACAAGGAGTCCTTCAGAGAAACAGTTCACTGTGTCAGTGGTGCTGGGGCTGGCAAGGCTGGTGCGCCTCTATTTCCATCCCAAGCAGATGATGTGTCTCATTAAGAGGAGAATACAGGCAATTGTTAATACATCTCTTTTGAAGAGTTCTCATTTGGAGAGTTAATCTCATTAAACCCATCTGCAGCAGCCTGGGCAGTCACAAATGCCTGCTCAAGAGGCTGCCATAATGAGGCAAAGCCTTGTCCCTGCTCAGCTTCCCCCGGCGTGGCCGCACCGCCGCGCACTCTGTCCCGCGCTGCCAGGGACACGCGTCCCTCTGTCTGCGGCAGGAACACGTCGCACACTGCCCGGCACTAATCAGGAGGATGTGCTGGGGGCACGGACACCCGTGTCAGGTTATGGGTTACACAGCTGTTTGAATTGTTGGGAGGCTTCCCTCGGTGGTTCTTTTATATGGTTTATATGGTGTGAAGAGAGCTTTACTCTTGAAAGGACTTAAAGACCTTGGCCGGGTTTGTCTGTGGTCTTTAAAGATCCCATGACGCTTCTGGAAAGAGCTGAAGAATTAATCTCTCTGCGCTGCTTAAATTTCAACGGGGAGAATTATGTTTTGCTTTTCTAGCTTTTCTCTTTCCGTGTTCTGCTTTGTAGATTCAGGTATTATTAATATCTTTTATAGCATTTTAAATGTGCACTGTGTGTGGCAATGTGAATGGAAATCTGAAGGGTTAAAGGCAAAGGAAAAACCAATTGTGAACAGCTTCTGTGCTGGGTGAAGATTGTGGTAACAGGCAAGAGGCAGTGTTGGCAGATAACATATGGGCATTGTAAATATTGAATTAAAAAGTCACAGTGCTGTTAAGTACATAAAACATTTTTTAATTCTGATATGATTTTCAAAATACTTTTTAATTGGAAAAAATTGATATTTTCTTTAAAAGCATAGTTCTTTGACATTATGATGGAATTCAGAGGATAACAGATCTCACATCTGATGTAAATATAGAATGCCAGGACTCCATGTCATAAACCATCTTGATTTAGGTCAGTGCAAATGAAAGCAGAATCTGTCCTGCAGCAGCACCCACGTGACCGAGTGTGGTCTGCTGTCTCACGCTCGGGTCCTTTCTCAACATTAGAAACAATCAAATGCCAAATTTGCAGAAATCATCTGGCTTTGTGTAACAGGTACATAATATTCATTAAGTAAGAGGTGATGAAATGAGAGGAAATTAAATGGAAAGACTTTTTCAGAAGCAGAGGAAGAAAAACGGGCATTGAGAAAGAAACAACTTCAAAGACAAGATTTTAAAGTCCTCAATTAATTTCTAAAAGCAGTCATAGGACATGCCTGAAGGTTTTCTACAGTAATTAACAACTGTAATTAAGTTACTGAGAACAGAAAGTACATTGACACCACAGATTGTGTCTGCCCCTAAAATGGGCTTTCTACCAGAAGTGGTGGTGCCTTCCAGGCCACACTGTAGTTGCTGTCTACGCCAGTCCTAACCGCTACATTGTGCCCCAAACATCGTGTTCCAGAGCATATTCTCTTGCAGGCAAATCTGCCAGTGAGCCACCAGCTGCCCACCACCCACCTCTTCTGCCCCACAGCTCCTCAGCATGGGCTGCACCCCTGTCCAGACTCTGCTCAGCCCCATGGCCCCATCCTACTGCCTCCTGCATGGCTGAATTTGGGAAGCATTTTGTAGCACTTCCCTTTGCTATAGAAGACAAAGGATTATTGGAGCCTGCATTTGGGCACAAGACTCTTTGCCAAGGTGTGTGGGGAGCCAACTGCACGGAGCGTGGCCACCAGCATAAAGTGAGCTTCTGAAAGGACCAGCAAAGAGCCTAAACCTCAAGGGGCATGTTCCACCTTCTTCAGGAGAGACTGTAGTAGGAGCACAGAGGTGAAATGCCAAAAAATGTTATTGCTTCATGTCTAATAAGCAATAAATGAATTTTATTATTTCTGTTAAGTCATAACCCCTCTGCTAGGTTTCAGAGCAGCTGCAACCTGAGATAGCTAGTATATTAGATAATACTGTGTCAAGGGGAAATATATGGCTTCCTGAGGTTTTCACTGCCAAATCACACCCCATCACTATTGTTCAAAAATTGCCTGAGTGTTAGAACTGTAACAGATGACACTGGGAAGTTATGTTAAAGCACTGTAGTCAAATATCATCAAGTAATCGCACAGTGGGGCCATTATGATTTAATAGAAGCTGGAATTAAGTTTGGAGTTATGTATCCTGTTTTCTCTTTGATTTTACACAGGCCATGACATATCACAATCGTTTCTTCTCTTCCAGGCTGCATGGAAGATGTCTTCAATCTAGTGGGTTAAAAATCTAATGTGAAGCCATTACAGGAAAACCAGAAGCTTTTAAGGGAAGAAAAGCTTCTTCACTAACACTTGGGCACAGGTTTGAGACAAAAGGATGTTATTTATTAATAATTTAAACACAAGGCAAATAATTATTCAAATTATTCAAATACTTGCTCCAACAAACCAGGGATAACACACATGGTTTGCTCAGGCCGACATGGGTCCAGGGAAGGGAGCTGTGTACACAGCCTCAAGACCATATTTTCCTTCAGGAACCAGGCAAAATCTTGAGCAACCAATGCAGATACACTTGTTCTCAATTTTTGCTTTGCAAGTCCAGTTTCCTGATATGCATAGCTGACATGTGATGAGAGGTACACAATTGCCAGCATCTAATGGAGAGGAAGAGACTGCTTGTGCCAGTCTTACTTGTCTAATAGATGGCATTTCCACTCAGAGGAAAAGAGAGAAAATATCAGTTCCTAAGGACTCAAAAAGAAATAAAGGATTATTTTAGTGTTTAGGAAACTTCCTTGGTTCCCTGGAAAGATTTCACAACTATAAACCCGACACCTTCTTTGCATCTGGCAAAGCTCATAAGCCTTTCCTCTGGACACATGGACATAAACCCACCTTACCAGGGCAAGGGGGGTGCTCTGGCTCCCCTGCCAGCAGCCCCAGAGCCTGTGAGGGTGCCAATCATCAAATCACCCTGGAATTTAATGTTCCAGTACCAATGGACATATTCTGTGACAGTGCCCGTGTAAGAGTGTCTGGGCTAAAACCAGTACTGAAATTTCCTGTGAGATGTGCCATTCACTCCCTTTTCCCCAGAAGGGATAATTTAAAGCCATCAGATTGTTTCATTTTACAGGGACCCCACTGCTACATGGACTGGGCTGCTGCCTCCTCTCCAACCCGTAGGACAAGGGTGATTTTTTGGAAAGTGTGGTAATAGCAGCTCCTGTACTTCTCCAAACAAATTCTGTGCAGGCAAAACACTGCCCTTCAGAGAAGACAGCTCCTTGCTGCTCTTCCTCACATAGCAACCCCATTTTAAGGCTGCAGCTGGACTGGGAGGTAGTTAAACACTTCTCATCATATTGTGCAAGTCAAGGATAAACTGTAAAGATGACCCACACATGGCTCTGAATGATTGCACAACATGGTTATAGCATCAAACCCATCTTAGAGCTGCTGGCGTGCAGATCTGCTGAGGAGGGTAGTGAGAGCTGCTCACTGGAAACACACATGCAACTATGAGAAGTGCACAGCTTCTCTGACTAATGGGCAGAGATTATAATTCATGATGTGTATGGTACTGGAAGGAGCTTTAGCTACAGAGAAATGAGCATCCCTGTGGATTCTGATGGGTTTGGAACTGTTGGAGCCCAAAGAGGAGATGGGAATGAGGCTTCATGGGGGGGATGGGGATGCTCCTGCTGCTCACCACAGTCAGCTGCCTGGCTGGAGACTGTGCAGGACAAAGGCAGGATGACACTCAAGGCTTGAAAAAAGCTCATAATGGAAAATCACCCCTTGTCGTTGATGGGAAAGAGGTAGCAGGACTGTTTTGGGGCCAGAGGCAGACTGCTACTTGATATTACTGCCTGCTTTGCCTCACTAGCACTAGCTTTAAATTGAAGAGCTTGTCTGATGAAAGCATCTGTTTTTACAGACTTACTAAAAGAAAAAATGCTTATTGCGATTTTGCATAACTGATGGTGTTATCTGAGAAGATAACTGTTGGGTGTGATAGCAAACATTCCTGTTCTCTGCACAGCCAGCAGGCTTTGGGAATGCATAGGGAATTCTTTTTTGAGCAGTTATCCCTGATGGGTTTCAGCTTTTCCCTTGAGACAGGACTCACTGCACCATCTTGGAATTCCTGTATCTCTTCAATGCAGCCCACCTTTCAAGACTCTCACAAAGGTCAGCAAGCCCACAAAGCAGCAGTTGTAATCCTCACTCCCTTGTGAGTTTTTTTAAACTAATAGGGATTATTTAATTAATTGTAATGAAGACCACTATCTTCGTTAGAAGAAGAAAATTTGGAGACCACCCTAGGTGTTAGCTACAAGACAGTCAACATGGGTTTTTTCCCAAACATTCAGGTGGCCCTTTGAGCCCCCTCGCAGCCCTTGCTACCTCCATAGGCACAACCAAGGAGTGGCACTTTGCTACCATCATGCCCATTCCAAAACCAGCCCTGCCTAGGTGAAAGCCATGTCACGACAGAAGGGAAATAAAAGGCAGTGGTGGAACAAGAGAACAGGCCTATGCACTAGCAGCCAGTGTGTGTTAGGTTCCACACCTGCTTCAGACCAGGTCTGTCAGATAAGCAGGAGATCCTCACTCCTCTGCCAGTGTGCCATGAGTGTGAGAAGCTGTGTAAGCACTGTGCTGATCACAACATATCAAACTGGTGGGAGCACAGTGACAGACCATTATAGCAGCGGTAGAATGGGCTTGGGACTGCAGAATATGGTGAATGATCTATGTTGGGCTTCGGGACAAGGACTCTCTTGTGTGTTTGTTCCTGACTGCAAAGACATGCTTGGTGGAGGCTGGGATGCACTCTGTGGGATGAACTTCACTTTTCTAAGGATCCATTGTCTCTTGTCATTGTGTCCAGGTGGTTTTCAGAGAACCAATGTGGATTTCTCTTTGTTGCCTGCTGCTTGGGCAGGTGCAGCCAGCTTGCCAGACTGGCTCACCTGATTGCTATTTTTTCCACAAGCTACCTTTCTTCCTTGTATCTTTGTAAAAGCTGAACAGGAGCATGAACTTTTGGCTTCTTGCTTTATAAGGCTATCAAAACTGCTGTGTTCCCTTCCTGGTGAAAAAGAGCACAAGGCTCCTTGCCAAGTGCACGGAGGAACAAGCAAAGTGTGCTATAAAAAGCCTTTGTGCATGGCAGCTCCACATCTTCACCAGGATATATAAATGCTGTTCTAAATTTTTATCTCTACATGTGCCTGTAAAGGTGATGCAGGACCCTTGGAATTGTAAAGACCTCTGGACAAGTCCTTTGACTCTGTGAAGTTGTTGCAGCCTTACCTGGGTAAGCACCAGGAGTCCAGTGTGATCCCCTGCATGGCTGTGTGGTTGTGTGGGGTTCATCCATATGTATGACTGTGGGGAGAGAAGGTGCACCCCATGCTTGACACGAGGACAGGCTGTGAGCAAGTGAGATACAAAGACCCATCTGAAAGAGTTTGTGAAAACTTCCCATGTTCTCTGAGTGTGTGTTATGTTTGCTAAGGGAGTAGTTATTGCCTTGTCTTTGTGTGTTGTCTCTGTCAATCTTACTTTAATTTCTCTTTATCCATAACATAGTGAAGAAAGACTTCATTGTGCTGTGCTTACTGTTTTAGGTACCTGCTTCAATAAGTAAAGGCACAGATTTTGCAATTATGGGATAAGTAATCAGCTACTCAATCAGTGTGAGCAGTGGAAGAGAGAGACATGAGAAACTTGTTGGTAGGGGCTTGGGCTTAAGAGAAGGGGAGGAACAGGTGTTGTGGCTGTCAGTAGATTGAAATGGGAAGATGCCATCTTCTTTGGGCCACAAAACATGAAAATCTCAAGGAATGAGAAACTCAAAAAAACCCATATAATCTTTCAGATAAGATGTCTTGTGATTTTCTGTGGCCATTTGTGGTAATGTATGTGCATATGCACACCACCCTCAATAAGAAAATTCCACAAGAAAACCACTCTGGTAATGTGTTTTTCCAAAACCAGGCAGCAAGAACTTCAGAAGTCTCAGAACTGCCTCCAGCAGCCATTTCAGCACAGCATCTTCAGCATCAAGCAGGAGATGACAGAGACAGGCAGAAGTGCTCGAGCCCCAACAATACGCCTGGATGGGCCCCAGGCAGGATGTGCTTCCCACGCCACCCACCTCCAGCACTTGTGTAAAGGGTGAGTGGGTGGCCAGTGTGTGACATCACAACACAGCATCTGCTCACGTCTTTATGCTGCTCCAAAACTCCACAGGCTATAAAGCACACAGAAAGCTTGAAGCCATCTCCCAGGGTTTTATCCCCAAAGCTTCCTGGGAAATCAAGCTCTCATTCCAGACTCAGACTAGTCACATATGAGATGACAAACATTCAAATGAATCTCAGATCTGAAGCTCATCCTTTTCTTGTTGACAGCATTCAAATCTCTCTGGTTTTAGGCCAAGTTTTTATAGTTGTTTTCTTGTGTTTTTGTGGGTTTTGGGGGTTTTTTTTAATCCTTTTTGTTATAAATACATCTCTGTAATTCTTTTTGAGAGATTTTAAGCAGAAATTTCTTATGTGAGTGTGGCAGAAGACAACTGATTTTCAAAATTACCCTTCAAGCCAACCACAGAAAAAAAAGCAGAAAGAGAAGACAAAACCGAGTCCTTGCCATATAAACAAGCATGAAGTTGCCATTTATGCTGCAGTTCATGGTTTTCATGTGAACCCAGTATGTTCCATCAGCACTGTTGATCCAAGTGTTATTTGATTAGGAAGCTTGAATTAAGTGGCTACTCCTTAAAAAGTAGTCTATCAGACTAAACTTAGGGATTTTAATTAAGGCACTTCCTTATGAGGAACAGTAAAGGGCACTGGGAACATGAGCTGTTTAGTGGATTAGCTTCTGAGAGGAGCCAGATCTCTCAAGCATCGTCAGTTGGAGGTCCTGCCAGTTTTGGAGGAGTCCTGGCCACATATGCTCCTGTTCCTGCTGTCTTACATGCAGCACAGGCAAGTCTGGTCCCGAGAGAAGCCCTGCAGCAGCTTGCACCATTGATGCAGACATAATCATGATGGCCCAGAAAGGGGCAGCAGCGCAGAGAGAGGAGTCCTCTTTAACAGGAGGGAGAAAAACTGCTGGCATGCACAAATAGGGCCTCTTTCAGTCATATTGACCTAGAGGACTTAGTGAATGTCACAATCTGCAAGAAGAAGGGTAAAAAAAAATTTGTCTGAAGTCTACAGAACAGTGTACAGGTGATTTGTTGTCAACAGTAGTTAGGCAGGGGTGTCTGGAAAATAGCAAACCGTGCTAACAGGAGATGAATAGATAATCCTCTGAATCATCATCAGGGCCTATGGGCAGTTGCTGCTTGGTGGGGAGAAGATGAGGAGTGGAAGATTAGTGTAAAGGGTGTCAGAGGTACATGTCGTTCCAGGTGCAGCAAAACGGAGGACATGCCACTTCCTTGAGGATTTGCATTCTCTCTCTTCCTTCCTCCATCTTTGTTCCCTTGCATCACAGCAAATCCAGCACCCATTTTCAAGTGCCAGTGACTACACCCTGCTACAAGACTTTCAATTCCTCTGACAGTTCCCAGCTATCTTGCTCCTCTCACAGCCTTATCCTCTCCTGTACCTACTGCTTTCAGTGTCCCTCAACTGACCTGGACAGAAGGCAGAAGATACTATGCTGTTTAGAGCTATTTAAAGTAATTTAAATAAAATTATTGCTCCACTGCAATAATGAAGCTTTCCTCTTAAAAAGGCAACTAATTTGGGCCTCCCTCCTCTCCACAGCTGCCTGTTACCCCAAGGCTTGTAGGATCTTTGAGATTTCTACTTCACTGTCAAATTTGGTGGAATTCAATGAACCTGAACAAATTTATGAAGAAGGGGACACACACATAGGGATTCCACAGTTCCATAAATGAAATTACCCGACGAAATCCATCTACAAAAGAGCTTACTGCTAGTTATAAAATGAAGAAACTGGTTTCATTTGCAAAGAATTTGCAATCTGGCTTTTGTGGTTGTCTGCAGGGGAGACTGATAAAGGTCTGAATTCCGAGCAGGGGTGTAGGCAGAATAAAAGAATTAGTCTCCTCCTTTAAATGATGGGAAACATCAAACTGATCAGCCCAGCAGACTTGTACAAGGAAACGATTTTTACTTTGTTATTTGTACTCAAATAACAACAACACAGTCCATTCTTATAGTATGCACTAGCTGAGGATCTCAAAGTGCCTTGGAGGCTTATTGAGCGCTCCTACCTCCACTTAAAATGCACCATCTTTGGAGAGATACACAACAGCTGCTTTGCACAAGGGCTGGCAGGAAATGTGGAAGACATCCATATTACATCTTTCCTCAATGTGTATTGATCAGTATGCCAAAGGTGATGTTTTGTACAATGAAGATAAAGGCTTGGGACATGGGTGTTACTCTTCGTGGATTACCTCTCTTGACCCAGCTAGATATACCTACACATCACTTAGACTCTGTACAGAGCACCCCCATGGCGCCCATGAGGATTTGGCAATGTCATGTCACCAGATGGCAGAATTGAGGACTGAAGGCTAGGATTTGTTGGTGCTGACCAAATGTTCATCTCCCAGGATGGCTGTTTCATCACCCATGGGACACAAGTTGCTGTCAGTGCAGTTCTCACAGAATAAGTGATCAAATTACCAACACTGTCACCAAGGTCAGTACAATTAGCTTTCTTGCTGGCTGTTTCAGAAATTAGCCCAAGGATTGTGTTGAGCCTTTTCCCACTCAAAATCTCACGGTTTAAAAGTAAGCCAGACTAAAACTTAGAGAGTCATGAAGAGTATTGTTCCTGTACCCTTAAGAAACGGCTGCTGTAAGAATTTGGAAGTGCAATGACAGGCAGCCACCGATGCTGATTTTCAACATCTAATCTTGGCCTTGCTCCAGCCATATCTGAGCAGTCACATCTCATGGCCTCTGTGTGTGACACTCACAGATACCTTCGGCCTCATGCTGGCCCACCCTGAGGCCTCTCGTACATGCCTAGTGCAGGGCTGGGACCCGTGCTGGGGTGAGGCACAGCCTCCTCTGTCACACCTGCCCTGCAGAACTGCAGGCAGACAGGGAGCAGGGCTGCTCCAAGGCAAGGCTTATGCTCCAGCATAATCCCCACCCTCAGCCTTTAGCTACCAGTGCTCCTGCCCTGCGTGAGCCAGTACCCCACATAACACTCAACAGCCACTTCCAGTGGCAGTGAAAGGGGTTGTGGGCAGCTGGAATCAGCATGGTCTTCTCAAAAACAAGCATGCACAGGACTCTTTATATATTCATGGTTTAAACTACTGATCTAACTTTGTTCATGCTTTTGCAAGAGAACTGTGCTGTTACCATCCAGGAAAGCTTCCTACCAGCTTAATTTCATACTCCTGACTGTGGCACATGAATGGCAGCCTCCAAAATAGACACACGATAACTTAGCAAAACCACTTTTATCCATCAAATGGCTTATTTCCTTTATCACCACATATGGATGACTGTCTAAATAGAGCTGAGATCTATCCATAAACTATACAGAATTCATGCTTTAATAGGTACTTTTGTTTCCACTTGCTTAGTTTATTTACTACCTCTGGTTTCCAAAATCCTAAGCTCCTGAGTATGTTTTTCCAAAATGGATAAATTGATAGTTCCACACATAAGCCTCCATATTACCCAAATAACATCCGTGGTTGCTACTCCAATGGCTCCTCAAGCACTTAGTGCTTGAAGTGTTTCTCTCAATGCCTGAAGTGTTTGCAAGTGATCTTACTGATTCTGTGTCCAGTTTAAACTGCTCACACATAGCAACTAAAGGAGTCTCCCACTGTCTCTGCCTGGGAAATCTGGCCTTCAAAAACCACAGTCCCCTGTGCTGCCAGGCAGTTCATTAAAACCTTTGCATTGTTAATGCACTAAGAATGGAGCCCTACGGGAAACAAGTGGTCTCAAGATCTCCCTGTATTCAAAAGAGGGTCCCCATAGCTCAAATCTTGCTCCTCCATCACTTTTCAGTTCTCTGATTCTCACTTGCAGGTGCTAAAGCTCAAGGCTGGGTCCACAACGGGGAGTCAGCAACTATGGAACGCAGAAGAAAGAGGTCAGGGCAGGACTCTGAGAACACTCAGGATACAATGGTGCAAACTGATACCCAAATGGCACCTCCATATCAGGAAAACTTGAAGAACAAGGGATAAATGCAGCCCTTACTGGCAGACATCACGGTGGGTAAGTTATGGTCACCCAGAAGGACATTGGCAAGTCAGCCAGCCCATGGTCTTCTTCACACATTTCATAAAGAAAGGGCTGCAGCTCCTTTTTTAAAGGAACAATAAATTTGATAATGATATTCTTTCAAAAATGAGATTTGGAGTGGCACAGCTAGTGAGGCAATGAAGGGAAAACCATCAGGTGTGACAAATTACACTGCTGCAGACAGCCCATTGATGAACTCTCCATTGAGCTCTCCTTGTAGATAAATTCCTTTATCGACCCCTGACACTCACGTAGAGGCTTCCCCCTTCCCCTTCCCATTTCATATGTGTTTCCATATGTGGAAAATGTGTTTCTTTTCCCTCCCAGTGCCCTCTGTCTTGTGTTGAAAACATCTACATGTAAAGTGGACTGCTCATCAACCTTTGGGGCTCTCTGGAGTCGCTACAACAAATTACAAAGTACGCGAACTGATGGCATGAAATGAATAATCGCTGCAAACGGCATGCTGTACTAGCCTGTTTGCTGCATTAGTCAGACACTTTGCTTCAGTTCAGCAAAATGCTGCCAAAAATACTGACCACACCCAGAAAGAAACATGAAAATATTCCTCCCAGGAAAACAGAAAGCTTATTTTAGTTAATTTCTGAAATGACATGGTAGCCAGCTAACTGGACTTCACACAGAAAAAGAAAGCGGTGTAGCCCTCTGTCCTAGGTTTCTTCCTCTGAAACAAATTATAAATCGTTCAAAGAGTTTTTTAATTATTGCTATTACAAAAACATAGACAAATGCTGGATATGTGCAAGACATACAATTCCATGTGTGAATTTAGGGATAAAAGTGTGAGTAGACTGTAGACAAGCACATTGCATATCAATATCAGAAGGTAAAAAAAAAACAAAGAAAAAAACATCCCTCTCAGGTCAAACACAGGCCTGACAGAGACTTGGGTAGCCCTGTGTCTTAACTCAGAGAGTTATCTAGCAGATGCTTTGTAAAGAATATAAGGAAAGAAAGCAAATGCAGAGCAATCCTACACTTCCACACTCAAGCAGGAACCGTGGGGACTTTTTAAGCTTGAGGCTACATCTGGAGCCTGATTTTTAATAGCCACAGAGATGCTTACTGCTCAGGTGGTCTTTCTCTGCATGCTGGGGAGGTTCGTCTTGTAAACAGAACAGAGGAACAGCTCCAGGGACTGCTCTGGGCTGATGCAGGAACAGCTACCACCTGCCCCTGCTCCTCCAGGGAGCCCCAGCTTCTGGGCATAATCAGTCCTGGGTCCCTTTGCTGAGAAAGCCAACAAAAGTTATTATCATTAATATAAATTGTGGTGATGGACTCCCTAATTCTGTTCAGAAAGGTTACAGCTATTATGCAGCTATTACACTGCAACAAAATGTGACCACTACTGATCTGGGCTGGTTTGAATTAATGATCCAGAAACGAAAGGCTCTATATCCTATTAATAGTCTGCCAAGCAATGCCAAAGCCCATTACTTTAGTTTATTTGCAACCCATCAGGAAAGACCCAATGCAAATCCGGATCTGGAGTCAATCTAGAGAAACTTGAAAAGGCATCCCTACAGTCTCTCTCACAGGGCAAAGCAGCGACTGCAGTGGGGAAACACTCATTTTCATGGTGTTTTGTTCAATCAGATGCATGTTGGAGGGTGATGGTGGAAAGTGACTGGGGAGACTTGAAGAAGGACCTGGACCTCCACTCTGCAAAAGCCATCTGCTGCACCAGAGCTGCAAGGGGTAAATGCAAGAAAATTACCTTCAATTTCAGCTCCAGTCAGTGCACAACCTTGTTTTGTACTTTGCTGTTTGCAGCTGGCAAAAGAGGGGTGGGTTTGGCAGTGGCAGGTGTGCAGGCCCTGGTGTGCACTGTGCAGACAGGTCCAAGTGGGTACACCCCATCGCCTGCAATGTGCAACCCTTCTCCCTGCTGGTCGAGTCAAGCCAGCAGAACCCTTCAGCTGGCACAGGACCACCACAACAGGACTGTCCCATGGCATATTTCAGCCCAGATCCCCACCCTACTACCCACACAACTGTTGGTGCAGTGAGTGAAACTTTGGTACCACAGTGATTACTTTATGTCCTTGTGTTAATTCAAGCAATACAGTGATAAGGGAATACCAAGAATATTGCGCTTGGAGTGAATTATGATTGTGTTCCAGTCTTGACAGCTTGATGTTAGTGATTGCCTATGAAATAGCCCAGGTAGGCTGTGTGCTGGGCTGGCAGCCCAGTCACGTGCAGCACTGCAGGTTTTCCTATCTGCTTACTGCTGGAGACTGCAAGTAAGGATAAGCATACAAGTGAGCTGAGGCAATCTGCAAAAAAGAAATCACAGCTTCCCTCCGTATTGTCGCTATCTGATGTGAGGAGGAGAAGGGGGAGAAAAGGCAGCCTTTTCTCCAGGGCCCCTGCATCCTCTGCCCCTAAATGAGCTGATGCAACAGCATCACCACCTCAGCAACTGACTGCAGCCTTGATCCAGTCCAGACTTTCTGCAGATCCCTACTGGAAGGAAGCCATTTTTCTTGAGTGTATTTCCAAGAAACAGTTGACAGGCTTGGCACAGCTATTCCTGGAAATGTTCAATAGGTCATCTTCTGGAAGAGAGTGCTGACTGATGGAATTGAACAGATCTTGTTCTGCATGCCGTGCACTGCTCACCCCCTCTCTCACGATGCCTTGGCATTTGCCTTTGCTCTGTGCCCAGGCCACCCAGTGCCTCGGCCTCCCCACCCACTGGCTTCAGCAGCACACCAGCCTGTGTCCAACCTGTTCTGCACCAAAGTGGCCACAGGATTCAGTGTGCTGGGAACTGCAATTCCCTCCTGGCAGCACTGCTGTGGTTGTCTTGTGCTGCCATTACAGTTGCTGCATGCAGGCAAAAATCCCCAGACCGTAAATTAAAGAGCTGCCCCTTTTGCACACATGCACCAGTGCATGGAAATCTTGTGAACGTACAGAGACAGGCGTGTGTGTGTGGCAGTCAAAAGCATGGGGACATGGACTGTCCAACTGTGCTATCCCTGATTGTCCCTGATACCAGCATATGCCAGAGATGTGCTTTGAGTATTTGCATCATGTTGTTTGCCAGCAGCCAGGAAGCTCAGAGTGATGTCATGCTAAGAGAAATTTGCTTAAGGTGAGGGAAAAACCCCAGATCCATGTTAGGTGTTTCTTCTGAGCTTCTCCTGTGTTTAACCTGTTTCTGGTAGTAATTGCCAAGGAAGATCTATTCCCTTCACTGTTTTTGGGGTGGATCCTGGCATCTCTTGCTAACTGAGGAAAAGGTCTTGGACAATGATCACGGCCCAACCTGAGCCAGGGTAGGTCAGGATGTCTTGCTGGCACTCCCACCCAGGGTGAAGAAGTGCTGTCATGTGCCAGGACACCCCGGCTGGGAGCAATTGGGAGGGTCTGGGAGCAGGGGTAGTCATTCAACCCTAGCCTCAGTTTAGCAGTTTGGGTATGTAGAGACTGCCAAGGATTGTGCCCTCAGGTCACCAATCAGGGAGGAAAGTTGCTTCATGTTAGAAAAGCACTTAAGAGTGCTCCATGCAGAGTGCCATAGCCTAGCTCTGCAGTGTCCCAACCAGCCTGGCTGCAGATGAGGGAGAGCTCAGGACCCCACTTTATCTGAGCTTCAGAGTCAGGCTTGTCCTTTTGCCCACAATAGGTATTTTATATCCATGTTCAGAGAGATTTAGCATGGCTGGATGCTTTTAATTCTGGCCTAGATAGCTCCTTATCTTGCTGAAGGATCTTTGCTTCTGTAACAGCACAAGCCAGAAAGTATGTCCTGTTACCACCAACAGCAGCCATGTAATGCTCCCTGACCCTGTATAATGAGAGGAGCAAAAGCAGGGCTTGTCTTCATGTCCATCCTCAATACTTTGAGATGGATAAAGCCCTGGAAGTACAGACTAGGTGTTTAACTAGGATGTGGCACAAAGAGCTGCCTCTGTGTTTGGGCTGTGATGATTCTGCAGGTTAAATACTGTTTTTCTTTTTCTTCTGCAGTCTTTGAATGCAGCTGTTCAGTAAAATTATTTCTAAACAATGTTTGCAGGTTCTTTGTTGTCCCACTTCAATGCTATCGACAGATAATGTACTTGCACTCTGACAGAAGTTAAATTTCATCTCTATTGGTGAACATATCAAGACAAAACACACTCAGTCCCAACAGCTGTCAGAACAGATCAACTGAGTCCTCAGGCAGAGGCTTAGAGAAGCTATTCCTTTCCCCCTTTCACATCATGGACACACTGCACTGCTGCTTGATTTCCTCCTTATTGCCCCCTTCTTGATCCCCAGTGGCCCACAGCTCATCTCCTCTGGGCTCTAGAACTACTTTAGCATACAACTGCAGAGGTAGTTTAAACAATGAAGATTGGAAGGTGAACATGTAATGGACACTCATTCCCATGCCTCTGGAGCAACCCTACTTCACACCTTCCTGCTCATTCTTAAGATGCTGCAAGTCTTCCCTGATTGAAAAATCCAGAGAATTTTTTCAAGGAGACAGTAAAATCACTGCCCCTGTTTACTAGTAAGCAGTGCAAGGGGGGTGACCCTGAGGGCACCAGGGCACCCAGGCCACTGACTTGAAACTAGAAGCCCATGAAAGGGCTGACTCATGGCTGGTCACTGAATTACAAACACAAGAATGAACCCTAAAGTGCAGCCCCAAAACAAAGACTTTCAACAGAGCTGAGGGAAGGTGTGAAATGAAGGGGTCATTTTTTCATTTTAGAGAAACTCTTTCAAAGGATGATGTTGTAAACCTCCTGAGTACAGGAATGTGCCTTTACTCTTTAGGTTCTGCTCTCAGCCTCCAAAGCACGGGGACTGAGGAACACTTCTCCCATAAACACCTTCTTATGTGTGGGTGCAGTTGCCTGCTGCAGCATGTCCATCAGGATGGGAGCCATATCAGTGGCTTCCTTCCCCCATTTCCCTTGCCTCAGCTCCCATGAGTCTTCTCATCCACTGATGGGAACCACAGGCATGCACGCGCTGTAGACCTATTGCTGTATTTCTCTCAATTGAGCTCACTGTAGGGTGCACCTGCTCTGCCACATCGGCAAAGCTGCATTTTTCCAAATCTATGCCTTCTAGTGCTTTTTCAGAAGCATTAATAAACATTCAAATCATCATTTGTTACTGACTTAATTACTGCTTGTCACCACTCAGCAAGTATTTCAAACAGCTGACAGTGAGAGACACTGTCATGAGCAGTATGGAAGAGAAACTCTTGAAAAAAGAAAAAGATCTCTAAAATAAAGGAAGAGTCATTCAAAGCAACAGTTTCTGGGGTCCTTGCCTCCTAGGGGGTGGACATACAGGAAAACGTGCAAGAGTCTTTTATCAAGCATCCATCCATCNCATCCATCCATTCATTCATTCATTCATTCCTAAAAAGCTTCTCAAAGACTGTAATTTTCAGGAGCTCATGGATGCCAGCGGGACGAGCTCCATGCCTTCCTCAGGGTCTGGGGTTCCCACCCTGGCAGTGGAGGCTGCAGTTCTCCGGTCCTCCATTCTAGTGCAGTGTTGAGCATTGGGAGGGCCTCCTAGAAGAGGATGCTTTGCAGAAGAATACAACTTTTGCCCAGCTGAAGAACACACCTTTCACCTGATCCTCTAGAGACCACTTTTCTTTGTGCAAGACTGGCTAAGTCAGCAGGAAAAGCCATTTATAGCTAAATGCAGGTAGGTCAGGGTAAGAGTGGCTAAGTGGTATAGCAGAAGGGGACAAGTTGTGGGTTTTTCAGTAACTGCAGAATTTGTCCTCTAGCTGAAAAAGAAATCTTAGCCTACGGTCTGGGATGGGATTCATGTGGAAGATATATCTTTTAAACCATACCGTGTTTATTAATAGAGTATCTTTTCCTAAACCTACATTCCCTACAGCTTGGTGTCTGCTGATGGGCAGATAAGAGTCAGTGTTGCTTTGTCGTTTTGTTCATAGCTGTGGTTTTTTAGAAGATATTTAGAAAAACCTCTTCCATTTTACTTGCCTGTGCATCTCCTCAGTATCTGGCCAGCTTGTGGCCGATAGCTCTCAGTGACTCACAGATAAAAACTATTAAAAAAGCCCTGAGCAGTGACGCACCAGATGTGCAGTGAAATTTTAAAAACATGCTATGACTTTCTAGGAATACATGCAATTAATATTAAACAGATGGCTGAAGTTTCCTGCACAGCTGTTTCTCTGTTATGTGTCATGACTTTTAATGGCACTGAGGTGAGACATACAGACATGAGGAAAAGCGAGCCTATTCCAAATTCAACCTTTCAAAATTCTAGCAACAAAAGGTATAGGGTGTGGCGGGGGTAGTGGGGTGAAGCCAAGACACTGAGCCTCTCACGAGGCCCAAAAGGAAATGTATTTGCTCAGGAGTGCTGCAAAGCAGACAGTCATGTATCTTGGTCAAGGTAACATATACGATCTACTGCTGGGCATTTTATCACCTTTGTTGGGCACCCCCGTCATTGCTGGTTTCCTCCAAAAGATCTATTTTTGTAGCAGGGATCCACTCTGTGCTTTTACACAGCTGGAACTAGAACTTGATTACAAGGCTGCATTTTGTTCCAGAATCCCTCTTGCTGTGCATGAACTGTTTAGACAGAGTAGGCATTTCTCCAGGGACGCTTGTCTACCAAGTTTCAATTTCCTTTTATTGGATATATGAACACTTTATTACCTCCCTTAAATTCACCTTGTCAGGATATCCACAGCTGGTGAGATGGCAGCATTACTGCAGCAGCCATCAGCACTGGCAGCCAGAAGCATCAGGAGCTGAAAACTCCTTGTCTCAAAAATCGGTACTTTGGCCGGGGTTGGGGGAGATTGATTTGACACAAGGGATGGGATCTCAATTAATGTACAGACCTATGGCTGATTTGGGCATCAATTATAGTCACTGGGGTGTGAATTCATCTCATCCTAGAAAAAAAAGCATAAGAAAAAGTAGATGAATTGTACCCAAAATGCACTGCCTTCTCTCCCTTGACCCTAAAAGGATGTGATGGGGATCAGCTCTGATGTAGGTGTCTCTATAGGAGATGTCAAAAGTTAGATGGATCCTTTGGCTTTCTTTGGCTTTAGTAACACTAAATGTTTGGCCAAAGCTAGTCATCTGTACTCCTTCAACAGCTGGTGGAAAAGAGATCATTCTAGAAGATGTCATGTGCTTCTACCTGAGAGGTGGGCTGAACTGCCTACCAATAGGGCCCATCTTCATTCTACTGTCCATAGGAGAAGTGTAGGAGACATGCTTGATCGTTAGCTGGTGAAAGTCAGTGAAGCTGGTGAGTGGATGTTTGTCCTGGGTTATAGTCTATTCAATTTCATCTGCTGAAAAACAGTTGGGGGCGGGTGCCTTTTGATAATGGCCCAATGGTCAATATCAGGTAGAGCATTGTTCTTATCTTTCTCCATAATGGGCCATTAACAGTCTTCCCAAGCCGTCTCCCCTTCCCAACACATACCTACAGCCTATCATACCTATTGTGAGATGCTCCACCCAGTGGGAGGAGCCAGCCATTCTTACCTGGATAAAGCTGGAACTTTAAACCAGCACAGGGTCTTGCTTCCTCTGAGTACGGGAGGAAGGCTGGACCCTTTCTCACCACCTCAGGACCCCTTTCTTTTCTGCTACTGGATCATTTCTGCCTCAGCGGAGCCGTACCTGCCATTCCAGGAGGACTCACTTTTGGACTGCTTTCCACACCCTGACTAACAAGGTTGTAGCTCTGACCCTGTCAGGGCTTTTCAAAATTGTTGTTTGTTTGTTTGCTGGTTTGGTGGGGTGGTTTTGTTTTCTTTTTTCTTTTCTCTTTTCTACCACATCTGTATTCTTATATTCTTAGTAAAAAGCTGTTATTCCTACTTCCAAATCTTTGCCTGAGAGCCGTTAATTGCAAGATTAGAACTTGGCGGGGGGTGAGGGGTTTACATCCTCTATTCTAAGGGGAACCCCAGTTTCCCTGGCAGATACCTGTCTTTCTAAACCAAGACAATGTTGTCAGGTCTCTTGTAGGGTTTCTTTTCTTCAGGCTCCCATCCTCCTCGTTCATCACCTTACCAAGGCCGCAGCTCATCTTTTGGCTGGCACGGTGCAAACATGTTGGTACCTCTGTGTTTCCTTGTGTATCTTTCCTGGCTCCAGTGTTAAGCAGCTACAGTAACACAGGAAAGCCCCTGGATGATAAGTGATTCCAAACTAGGAACTCTCTAGTCCCTTACATATATGGTGCAGTTTCCCCACCCACTGCCTTCCCTCCACAGGGATCTCCTGCAGCCCCAAATTTCTCCAGCAACAGCCGCTGTTATTCCCTATGTCATTTTGGAGGCTTGTTATAGTTCAGATATTTGCTTCCTCACTATTCATCATGCCTTCTGCGGAGAGTCACAGCCAGTTTATCAGTTACCAGGAGCATGCTTTCTGGGCTGAAAAGCAATTTCCTTTTCTTCTCTTGTTGCAGGAGCCTAAAGAGAGTTTGATTTATGCCATCAGTTTTAGATTTAAAAATCTTCAGCTTCACCTAGGTACATTTCCTGGAGATCAGCAATGCTTAGTATAGTAAGCATTTAGTAATGCTTAACAGATGAGTAATTCTGTTATGCCATATGATCATCTCTTATACATTAGGTCTGGATTTTTCCTACCATGTTAGTTATAACCACTGTCAAACTGTGTCATTCTTCTTTTCTTCTTTTTTTTACCTACCAAGCTTATGATCCCAGGGGAGGTCAGAGCAGTGAATATGGCAACACTGCATTTGCCTCTTCTGATCAGCTGCACTTCTGGTTTGCTATTGTACAGCACTCCTACTTTGTTGCTATGATAGCCCTTAAAAACATAAGTGTTTGCCAACGTGCTCATGTAGGTGAACATAATGGCATTACCTGAGAAATGTCTGCTGGGGAAGTGGCATTCACCACTCCATGGATGGCTTAAACTCAACTATTGTTGAATTTCTGCAGGGCTTGTTAGAAGTATGAGCCACTGTGGTTCACCCTGAGGGTCTATACAAACCCACACTGTCTGTGGTGGGGGAGGCACAGTGGTTCCAGCCATGCATCAGGCCCAGCTTGAGCACATAGCACAGAGGTGCCATGAGGAATGAGCAGGAACACAGGACTCTGGACTGGGCCTAGCACTCACCCCTTACTCTCTTCCAAGTTTGGAACAGGTTGCCCAGGGAGGTCATAGATGCCCCAGTCCATTCAAGGCCAGGTTGGACAGGTCTCTGAGCAAGCTGGACTAGTTGCTTCCCAGCTGATTGCAATAGGCAATAGCCTATAGGCTGGACTAGATGGCCTTTAAAGGTCTCTTCCAACTTAAACTATTCCGTGATTCTATGATTTTATAAAACTTCAGAGAACAATCTGCATTTGTCAGATGGGACAGTTGAGAGAGATTTTGAAGCAGTTGATACTTCTGTTGAGTTAATTTGGTTCCCAAGGAATCAGATATTTTGGTTGCCACTGTCTTGATGCAAGGCTGTGCTTTGACTCACAGGCCCATACCAGAGCTGGGCAAACCCCTCACAGCCTCAGACCAAGCAGGTTTCTCCAGCCAATGGAGCCTGCCCTTCCCATGACACCCCCCAGCTACACCAGAACTGCACCCAATAGCTCGGGCATTTAGACCTGTCCCTAGATCATGGCCTGAAAACCATCAGGAAGACTTGGATGGAATGGCCAAGCCTCATTGTTCAGCCCTGCATGGTGCATGTCCTGATACTGGCAGAACACTCCTGTCCCCTGTGTGGTAGGACAGTGGTGGCTCTGCACCCCTCAGCCACTGCTGGGTCGAGTGGCAGGTGTGGTCAGAAGTGTTTGCTGTTGTTGGTTGGTTGTGCTTGGCCAAGTGCCTACTGGTGCTTCTCTCAGGGGATAGCTTTGCTTCAGTCACTCATGGCTTGTCACCTTGCCAGGATGCACGCCTTGTGGGATTAGCTTTTGGAAATCGCAGCTGGGTGCCCTGTGAGCGATATCCCTTCTAGGAAAGCATGTTAAACCTGGAGCCATCCTGCCAACTGGATTTCAGAATTAAATCTGATGTGTTGGTAGTGTCTGCCTCAGAAGAGAAAAAAAAGAGAAAGAAAAATCCTACTTTCTGCAGCATGTGCTGGCATTTAAGGATGCCCCCAGCAGGCAGAGACCTGGGGAAGCACTGGGAGAGAGCTCTCTTGGAGCTCTGAAGCATATTTCCTTCTCTATCAACCCCTTTTATTCCTGTCCTCTACATGCTTATGCACACACGTCCCTCTCTGACCTGCTTGCTATTCCCTGGCTTTACCAGATGCACAGCAGCTGACTCATCAGAGACCCAAGCTGACATGGAAGCAGGGAAACCAACAACCCATCAAAGGGAGCCCAGTCTGCAGCTGAAAGAGAAATCACAGACCTCAAACTCACAGCCAACTGGTCAGCCAGACTCAGGACTTCATTTCCACTGTGATTTGCTCCAGATCTTTGTTATTACTCTTGCCTGCTGATACGGTGTGGCTCTTGCTTTAGACAACTAGTTTCAAGGGTTTAGTGGACTTCCTTTCTTCAGAGTTGTCGGACGCACATATTTGCTGGTGGGTGAAAAAACCTAAGTGTATCACAAGGATGCAAACCTCTGGTTGCCTCTTCAAAGCCCACATTGACATGTTTTGTACCATGACTGAGAAGCACAGCCATGCTCCACAGAGCTCTCTCTGCTCTGCAGAGGTTTTTGGGGCTCCCCTTGCTTGCCTTGCAATGGCTGCTTGCTTTGACAGCAACCCTAGGTGTGCACAATCTCAGGCACACTACACCTTCATTGAACTTTGCTCACCGAAAGTCTGCATCACTTTACAAGCCAAATTGTGAAGTGGTTTCTCAAATGTTGTGAAGTCAGGACCAGAAATGGAGAGCAAGAATATGTAACTATTGAGGCTCATTTCACATGCAGACGTCAGACCCAATGCCACAGAGAGCTCAGTGAGAGGCAAGTAAAATTCCTTCAGAAGGTTTGGTTTCCTAGGTCTCTTTGTGGCTTGTTTATTAATCCTGAGATTTTTCTCAGAAATCTTTATTATCCAGAACAGGGGTGTGTGCTATTCGCATGCTGCTTCTCGGAAATTACTGGGAGGCAACTTACTGGGAGGTAATTCTAGATGGAAATCTGAACAAAAGGTGTTGCTTAAGCATTTCGAAGAATAATTGAGCACTTGCTATGCAGTTTGTTTAATAACCTGAAAGACGGATCCTTATCAGAAGTCTCCACATGCTTCAGTTACTCAATTGCTTTCTTATTTAAATAAAGCCTATCAAATATGTCCATAAAAATAAAAGCACCTCATAAAAGGCAGTTTCACTGAGGTGTGCTTGCTCTAGACAATTAAATTAAATGCTATATTTTCCTGCTAGTATGTCTTTATATCCATTTTTACAGGGGGGCTGTGTGCCTGTTAGGCTTTCAAGAGCAATGACTGTGCCATGAGTCCCCAGCACTACTCCTCTTAAGGTGCCATGGTGGCAGATGTGGTTGCTGGCTCATCCTGACTGGTCTCAACCAAGTGGAAACACTCCCAGTCCCTTCCTGGAGTTCACAAAGTGAAGCTGGAAAGCTTCACCCTCCTGATGGAGAAAGTATCACTTAAAAAAAAAAAAAAATTGATGTACTGTAAGAATCTCTTTGTGTCTGCTTCCTAGAGAATGGTGTTCAGCACTGGTACATGTAAATAGTGTACATGTAAAAAACCCCCAAAACACCCCACTCTAGTTTGCAAGGAGAACTGAATTATTCTCTTCAGGATAACCCAAAATTAGTGTTGCAAAGATAGACTAGTATAATAATATAACAATAAAATAGCTTATGATTGAAAACACAGTGAACAGTGACATGCAGAAGGCACAGGTAGTAGAATGACTGCACATTTTCAGAGTCCAAAGGGCTAATATTTGAGGCCCACACCTGAGCTGCATGCCACTGTGCAGGCTTACTTAACCGCTGCCAAATGACCAAGTGCAAGCATCCCAATGGCAGGGAAAAATTCCTTCTATCAGCACAGAACCCTAACCAGAGAGGAAGTGCTGGACCAATTCTGAACTTAAGAAAAAAAGAGATATTGTTACCCGAAAATTAAGCCTGACTCTAGAAATACATCTTCAACTAGGAACACTGCTGGTGGGCATTAATCTTGAGCACTACTCCTAGCAAAGGTGTTGTCCTGAGCCTGTCATGGAGGTGACTGTCATGCAGAAACAGGACCTTGGGCAGTTAGACATTATGCCTAGGCACACATTCTTGTGAGGGCAGCCCTCACAAGAAAGAGAAGTAACTCACCAGCCGGTGAAACGGCATTTGACAATATGCTGCAAGGAGCTGTTAAGGAGGTCTCTGTGCATCCTCTCCATGTGAGTGAACTTGTTGCTGGTGTGGTGAAGGTCTGGCTCTCATCCTGAGAACCCAGTGGCTTCTCTGCACAAATCTCAGCAGCCACAGCACAGCACAAAACCTCCTCTGCCTCTGCCCCAGGGTGTAATAGGTTTGTCTCTCTCACAGCCTGAGGCCAGTTCAAGTACCTGGCTCATTTGATCCTGTCTGCCCTTTCCCAAGTCTGATAGCAAGGGCTGGTTCTGTGTGGGTCAGATGTGAAAGTTGTAAAAAAAAGAAAGAAACCCCACAGATTTCTATTATATTGTGCTTTTCCTCGGTCAACAGTGGCTTTGCAACCTTGATCGCAAGGTGGAAAACTCTATGAATATATTAATGGTCTCCTGAGCCATCAAATCCCAGGTTTTATGGGATTATTATTCAAAACTCAAAATTATCTTGGTTTTGGAGACTTACCAATATCCTTTGCTGAATGGCTCCACTTTTCTGGTTTGTTGGGTTTTTTTTGGCTTTTTTTTTTGTTTTTTCTCATGGCACTTACTTTGAAGTGAATAGTGCAAAGTAGTACTTGTGGCAGTAAAAAGAAGACCCTGTAGCCTAGAATGCTTACTACATCCACAAAACTCCCTTTCCTTTTGATTACTTCAAATCCAAAAAGGCTGCTCTTTCAAAAGGAGATAGTAAAAGTACCATGCTTCAGCAGGTTCCAATTAAAGAAGGCCTAACCCAAAGCGCACTGAAGTTAATAAGAGACTTTTTGTTCCTTTGCTGTTGAGGCTTGGACCAGACATCAGCTTCAGAAATGGTACCTGTATCACATACAGATGTTTTAATGCAGTCTTTTCCTGCAGAAGAGACAGGAATCTTCCCATGCCATCATCAGCCCTACTCACCAGTTTCAAAGGGAAATTGCAATTAATCCTTTTTTCACAACTAAAATGCTAGGTTCAGAAGTGAATTCCACTAAAACACATACCAATTTTTTAATCTGCTCATTTTTGTTTCTGGCAAATGCTCATTTTTCTCAGGTAATCAGTTAAAAAAGATACTGCATTCAGGGAGGAAAAAAGCCGAATCACTGGATTTATTTTTAGATCTTTAGATCTTAGGTGACAGTAAAATACCTTGAAAGTTGATATTCATTTCATTTAGTGAAATTTGGAAAAAAAATTTGACTATTCACTGTAAACAAAGGCTTTATCAACTGTCCTTTTAGTTCTACATCTACTGTGTCTTGACACTGGTTTATGTCTATGGAGAATACAGAAGCTTATAAACAGATTAGCTCTCAGAGACTTGTTTTCATTTCCAATAAGAAACAAAACTGGGAGCATGACCACATTTAGCATGAGATGAGCATGCCTTTTATTTTCTTTGAATATAATATGATATTCTTTATTTTTCCAGACTTTTGCAAAATGTTTTTTTCCATAGATCAATGACTGTTAAAAAATATGACTCCAGATGGAAATTTCCCCCACTATATCTGGGAGAAGTGGCTCACAGATGACTGCATTTTCATCTTACACTCCAGCCACTCTTAAATGCTGGCAGTCTGACATGCTTTCACCCTGAGAAGATCCTTCCTTTGTGATCATTCATGCAGCTTATGCAGGTGAGAATTAGTGCTCTTAGGTCTTGCCTATTGCCATTCTTAGAGTCCACCTGTACTTGCAGAGTACAAAACAGCTTTATAGAGCTTATTTACCACTTAGAAGGGTTAAATGAGAGTCTCCTCTGGAGACCAAGGAAGAAAATCAATGAAAATCAATCCTTCTTCCAAGGATCGGAAGTTATGCTATCTGTTTCAGTGGAAGCTCCAGCAGTGGCCACATTTAGGTTTTCCTGTCTTGGAGCTCCTAAACCCTGCCACAAATAAGCAGATAGCAATAATACCTAGTTTCACTAGTGAAGATTTTTTGACATCGGTTAAGAAACCTAAACACATCAGAGAGAAGTTTCTGCTGGCTCACCTTCACCAAACTCATGCTCCATCCCAAAGCCCAAAGTGGGCGCACCTCACCACAAGCGGTGGAACTGGGGCTCCCCTGGAAGTTGGCCTGTCCCCTGCACCAGTCCTGGAAGCACAGTGGGCAGGGAGGACACAGCCCCTGTGTCAGTCTCCTATCATCACCCAAACTTTGGCACAAGGGAGTTTGAGGCAAAGGGAGAAATGGGGAAACTCATTGAGTTGCCTCAGTCCTGAACAACACTCAAGCTGCACGCTTGTTCACGAGGTTTAAATAAATAACATTTGCTCTTAAATTAGCAGAAAAGAATAAACATTTTAAGATCTTCTGAGTGTTCTATGAGAGAATAAGAGGCCTTACTATACATCTGAAGAATTAAATTTTCTTAATTGCATCCTTGTGCAAAATAAAGCATTACATACAGAAGAGAAATATTTTTAAGTGGATGGAAAAATCCACTGGGCTAAAGGAATACTACTGTCAGTTACATATATCCCTGCATTTGGGTAGTGCAAAAACAAGCTTTAATAAAATGAAGAGGCTAATATGAACATTTCCATGAATTTAAAAATAACAGCAATGGAAACAATCTCATAAAACAAGTAAACCTCTCCCTTCAATATTTGCAAGTCAAGTATTAGAGCACTCATTTAGGCCCTGGGAATGTGAAAGTAACTATAAATTATTAATTATATGCTTTGCTCTACAATATGAGCGGCCAGGTTTCATAACCCTTGTCTAGCTGTGGCTCCTGTAATTTTAGTACCAGGTGCAAGGGTTGTACCATTTAGCCCACCTAAAGAAGCTGGAGAATTACCTGAAATGGTACTCACTCATCAGGTTTCCAATGGCCCGTAGTAGATACTCAGACAGATACCTGTCTTGAAAGGAAGCCTTATTTGGCATGAAATTTCATATCTACTGAAGGTTGTTTCCTTAACCATTAAAAAGACCCTAAGTATACTAGTTATCGACAACCTGACATTGGCCAACCATATCCTGGGCTGCATCAAAAGAAGCATGGCCAACAGGCTGAGGGAAGTGACTCTCTGCCTCTTCTCCACTCTTGTAAGACCCCACCTGGAGTGCTGCTAACAACTCTGGAGTCCACACACAGGAAGGACATAGAAGTGCTGGAGTGAGTCCAGAGAACTGCCACCAAGTGGACCAGAGGGCTGGAGCACCTCTCCTATGAGGAAAAGCTGTGATAGTTGGGATTGCTCAGCCTGGAGAAGAGAAGGCTATGGGGAGACCTTATAACACCATCCAGCACCTAAAAAGGGCCTACAAGAAAGCTGTAGAGGGACTTTTTATAAGGACATGTAGTGATATGACAAGGAGGAGTGGCTTCAAACTGCAAGAGGGTAGGTTTAGACTAAGTATTAGGGAGAAATCCTTAGCTGTAAGGGTGATGAGGCACTGGAACAGGTTGCCCAGAAATGTTTGGATGCCTCATTCCTGGAAGTGTTCAAGGCCAGATTGGATGGGGCTTTGAGCAAACTGGTGTACTGAAAGGTGCCCATGGCAGATGTGTTGGAGCTAGATGATCTTGCAGGTCCTTTTCAACCCAAACCATCTTATGATTTCATGAAATGCGAAGTTCACCCAGAGAAGAAGGTATCAAGGTCCTGTGAGTGTGCCCATTGCTTTACAGCCCAGACTGGTTGCCTCCTTGGAGCACTGGGTTAGCTGGAGATGAACTGCCTCAAAGACCAGCCTGTGTTCAGACTTGGTCCATGTTGGTTCAGAACAAGATAAGGTACTTACATTTATGACACAGGGAGTCAACTTCTTCCTCTAAATCACATTTTAAGTAGTCTCTCCTATCAACCATCTCTAGCTTTTTTTCCTCCAAATTGCTGCCAGGAAGACTGATTTGCCTCTCTTTCCCAATATGCAAACCATGCTCTTGTCAGTCTCACGGTCAGAATTTCTTCAAAGTCCTCATCCCACTCCCTGTGCTCGGCTGTGCTCATATGAATTTGCAAAATGTCTGTACACTTGCTCTGGAATGGTTTTCCACCTAAAAAAGAACATGGTTGCATTAAAGCATCAGGAAACAGGAAAAAAAAATTAAACCCTAAATTAATTTACCTTGTTTATCTGGGATTTGTTGATATAGTTAATCTGGAAATAGGATATGAATTGTTGAGATCTGAATATGATTAGTTAAGATCTGAGTGAGGTATAACAGTTTCACAATTTACTGAAGGTCAGAACTGTATACAGAAGATTAAAACCAAAATATTACCAGATTGCTTCAGAACCTGCAGGAGGCAGATCCTGCCAGGATATATTTTCTATTTCCATGCTTCTAAAAACCAAGACATATAGGATTTCTTTAAAATCTCTTTGTCTTTTCTAATTTCCCATGTATTTCAAAATTTGGGTATAAAAAGAACAAATTTTAAAAAACAAAAAGCAGGAAAGTTCATTCTTGCCTTAATAAAGACTTCAGAGAAGGTTGTTAAGCTGTGAAATTGGAGCAAATTTTGTGGGATGGGAAGTTCTTTGGAATGACTCTGTAGAGGAAACAGTCTAAAGTAACTTGTTCATAAACAGACCTAGAAACTCAGCATTAAAGTTCTGTTCTTCTTTTACTGTACAGCAAACTGCTCAGGGAGAATTAAAATGTGTTCTGCCTCTTATCATTAAGCCTCAGAGAGCAGCTGGTCACTCCCATTCCCTTTGGGTAACCTGCAGACTGATCCCCACTCGCCTGGTCAGCAAAAATCTCAGTATTTTTTCCAGCAGGAATAAAATCTCTATGACAGAAGGGAAGGAGGAGAAGAACACAAGCTTTACTGTTCTTCTGCATAAAATCTTATCTTCATTGGTGAAGATTATACTGGTGAAGAACTGAGGACAGCAGTGTCAAAGTTGCCCCCATTAGATGTAAAAAAGCTAGTAGAAAGCAAATGAGCCTGGTGGACAGCTGGAGGGAAACTGGAGGGAGAGTACTGCGATGTTCATCCTGGCCAGAAAGGACCTGCAAAATTCACTACCTTGAGTGTGCAGTGGTCAGAGGAATTTGCCTATGGATGCTTGACCTCACCATGAAACAAGATTGCCTGGATAGAGAGCACAATTCAAAGACTCAGCGGCACCAGATGGTCTCCCAGTTTATTGGCAGAAACAAACACAGACAACTTAGAAGTTGTCTCCTTTTTCAGGCTGCTTCTTGCTCGGTTTACCTTGCCTACCCCTGGTAACTTTTCTACTGTGTGTCTTCCCTGAGACCTCCCCGTCTGTAACATGACATATGTACATACGGCCTGCCTGCAGAAACCTACATCCATTAAATAATAACGGCAGAAACCCTCACAGGCACACTACATTCCTGCTACTTCCACTTAAGGCTTTTTTCAAAGACAGATCAAAGTGGTAGCCATCTATTCTAGCAAGAAACTGTATGTGCTGAAACTTTTATAAATGTGAAATTAGCCACCTGCAATAACTGTTGTAAAATTGTTAAATTAATAATGGTGATTAGTCTCATTTCTTGCTGTAATATCAGGGAACTAGCACGAAACAGCAGTAAAAAGGCTCCTACATAGTCCAGAAAAAAAGTTAAACCAAGTCTTGCTCCCTCAGTGAAATCGAAAACCTTGCTGAGCTTACTGCAGGCCCACCTGCTCGCAAGAACTTGGTCACCCTATATCCCCACTGAAATAACACAAAAGGGAACAGGAAAGAGCAATCCATTTTTTAATGCCTGCTAAAAATTAATCTGGCATGAAAAGAATTACAAGTCAGAAGATGCCTCAGAAAACTGGAATGTTTAAGCTTAATAAAATCGGAGTTCCAATCCTTATTTTTACAGTTTGAGGTGTCCGATCTTCAACATACATTTCCATCCTCTTTACTTAATTTAATGAAACATGTGGAAGCTCTGAATAAATAGCATGGCTTCACTCAAGCATACACTGTATCACAGAAGGATCCACTTCCTCTGCCATTAGACTGGTGTGCAGACTTTGGATTGTTGCTTTTTTCCCCAAACGCTGTTTCCACAGGACAAATGCAGCTACGATCTGTGACTGCAGGTTGTGAGGGTGATTGACTTTACATCGATAGATGTCAGTATGGGACAAACCCAAGCACAGAACTACATGCTCCCATTCAGGTCCCAGACTCCTCGCCAACTTGTTCAACTGCTGATCTGTTGGTGACATCTTCAAAATGCATGGTGCAACTTCAGCTAAGTCTGTAAAAGAGAAAAAAAAAAAAGAAAGATAAAAAGAAAAAGCATGTGTGTCACTAGGCAATGCTGCAAGACTTAATGGGAGACCTTGACAAAAGAGGGAATAAGCATGAGCAAAACTGAGGTTTTAAAATTAAGTTTAATTAATTTAAAGAATTAATTAATTAAAGAAACAGAATACATAGTTACCTAGAAAAAATAATTACATAATCAACCAGAAGATTAATCAGATGAAAACTAATGCTCAGTGGATCATACTGGGGAGCCTTGTGGTTTTGGATGTCAGTAATCCAGACATCAGAACTGCACACCAAAGCAAAGACTTCCAAAATTTGTTACAGACTTCGAGGTAGTGAAAAAGAAAGGTTTTCAGGGAACCTGTTTCCAGCAGCCATCATCCTCAATGCGCTTGCACCAGTATGATATAGTGACACGTGAGAAACATGGGAAAATAATACTTTATTACTCCTATTCTGTGACTCCATGTATACACTGCAGAAATAACTTTGGTTCCTTAGTTAATAGGTATTACTCTATTTTTTTTCTGAGGGCTGTTCACAGGAAATTCTGCCCTAAGATGCTACTTACCCTTTGTGCCCTGTCATATATGGCAAACTCATCTTGAGGAGACTAGCCTTGAGGGCTTTTCCTCTATTTGAATGAACCCATAAGCATGGCTCAGGTGAACCCAAATGAACAGGTCATGAACACTGTTCACAAACACAAATTATGCTTCCTTATCCCTCAGTCTAGTTCTTGTAACACTCCTGAAAGCAGGCATATATATGCCACAGCTCCATTCATCTGAGCTCCTTGAAGATGTTTTCAGGAGCATGCAAGGAGGTCTCATTTTTTCTCAGAGATTTTTGCCTGATGTTAAGTCCCTTAGGATTGTTCACATACCCAAGAGAATGCACTCTTCATCCAAAAAGATGTTTCACATTGAACTAGTACCTGAGCAGGATAGAATCAATACAACTACCAAAACAGCTTTCATAGGAAGCATTAAGATAGCTGTAATTATCAGCAGTAAAAATCTTGTAGGGACTGAACCAAGCATTTCTTACACACACAACCAATCTCTTTATGTGTTCCTTAAGGTAATCTGGTAATTAAAATAAAACCCCAAAAGTATTCATACAGTGTTAGTACCCAGGTGAGAATACACTGCTATTCAGAAATGTTGTGTGGGATCCAGCTCGCCTAACTACAGATAACACCTCCTGAACTAAATATGCTAGGATTAATTATTGCTGAGAAGAGAAATAGACTCTTCTAAAATACAAACCCTCTCACTGGAAAGATGATGTCTAAAATAATCAGATTAATTAACTAAACTCCTCTAAATCTGCACATTTCTCTTCACTGATTGTAAAAGGAGCACTGAGCATAAGCTCAAATGTTGACATTGATGCTGTGAACAGCCACTGGCAGTGAAATGATTCTTCGTCTGTAAGTTCAAACCACATGCCAGCCTTCAAAAAGGTACATTTAGAAAGGCAGCATAAAATACCTACAAACCATACTTGTTTTTCAGTAGCCTTTGTGATCAAATCTGAAATGAAGAGTCAATGCAGTCTGCAATTGCTGCTCTACTTCTCTTGCTGAAGGTACTACCACAAAACACAGGCAAAATACCCCCTTGAAAAATTCTGACTATAGCCTGTTGGTCTGAAGCAGCAGACTCCCTACAGAAATTCGGCTTTGCAAAATCTAATTTGTAGCTCCAATATCACGCTCACAGTCTCCACTACAGTAGAATAGCAACACCAGAAAGTACCATTCCTTCATTTTACCAAAAGTAATTGTTTTTGCACAGAACACCCAGAGCCTGAAAGTGTTTGTACAATTTCAGCCAAGAAATACACAAGAACTGTACAAAGCTGCTTTGAGTAAAGAGAAAATTGCTTTCTGAAGACTATTTAGATCTCTTTGATCTTTCTGTCTCCAGACTGCCAAAGGAATCTGGAGCAAGTGCTGGTTTGTGGATAGGGCAGAGGACACACAACTTCTGAAGAAGGCTGAGCAGTACCAGTAGGGCTGCCCTATGCTGTCACATGTGGTACAAGTTTCACTGGTAAGTCACGATAAGGAAGTGTCTTTCATGAACTCAAATAGTTGAGAATAAAATAAATATAGCTATGCTGTGCTGTGATCAACAACACTTTTTGATATTAAACCCTTTCCTTGGCTTATGGTCAGCTACTAAGTGTGTACCCACAGCAGTACTACCTGCCAGCCTGGGCTTTTTGCTCTCACAGAGAAGTTTTTATATGTCATGTCCACTAGCTGAATGATTTTGTGATACTGAAATGTGATCAAGCAGGAAGTCCCAACAATAATACATATCAGCTTGTCCCATCCAGCCTTTGATATTAGGCAGGCTTTTTTACTACTACACGTATCTTGCCTTCAATCTGTTATCAGCCATTTAATAAGGATCAGAATAAAACCCATCCAAGGAAATCTTTTCATCTTACGCTACCATCTGATTCTAATATGGATGTGGAAAACTCTGGGATGGAAGCCAAATGTTAAATTTAATACAAAGGACTGGTATTTCAGTCCCATTTTATTTCGTGTGATAGCTCATTTTCAGCTCTGATACAAAAGCACTGAGGAAAATCTGAGACAAATATTACATGACAGGCAATGTTATTTAGAGGTATAGAGAAATATTTAGTGAGATCTTTCAGTTCTGACAAATGCAAAATCACAAAAAGATCTGGATATGTTCTAGGATTAATGCCACTCCAAATTTAATAAACATAATGGCATTTGAGGTGAAATAGAAATGAGTTCTCAGTGCTCATGCCCAAACTGCTTTGAATATATTGCAAAAATCTTAAAGATACCTTTTTTTTAGCTATGTTTACTACAAACTCTCATGTATAATCTCCACTTGTCAGGAACTGCCTGAGGGAGGTAATGAGATTAGAGAAAAAATTTCAATTATGCAGATCCTGCAGTTGCACTTGAAAGGTATTTTTAGGATACTGAGACTGCATTTTTGAAAAAAAAAAGGTCAAGTTTTTCTTGCTCTAGGTGGGTCTGATGAACAGGAGTACATGCTTCTGTCAGGGACATGCTTTCGCTTAGCAAAATGAGGACTGCACTGTTAAAAATGGGAAGAAATGGAGGAAGTGGGGCTTGGGGCACCACCAGAGGGTGTGGAGGAATGCTCTGGAGAAGGCAATTAGTGCTGCTGTCACCTCCAGCAAGTTCACCTAATGAAACACTGTGTTCAGCTGCGGGCATGGTCTAGGCTGCAAGGTGCCAGGGCCACATGCTGCAGAGATTTAGAGGCTGAAGTCTCACTGCTCATGCTGAAGCCAGTAAGGTCCTGAGGAATGAGGAGCCACTAGCTCTGTGCTGGGGAGAGAGCCAGCCTGATGCAGAGGTCTCTCCTGGGACCACCTGCCAGCTGGCTGGCATGGTTCTTGGGACCATGAATATCCCCTTCCATGGGGTTGGAGATGGGAAGGACACTCTCCATTCTGGTTGTGAAGCTGAAACTGACCCAGAGAAAGACCTGGGCCTCCTTCTATCGAAAACTGTAGCACGAGGAAATGTGCATCTCCCTATCACTGGTGAAGGAAGCTCATCCACGCTAAGCTTTATCCTAGTGGTTCCAGTTAAAAACCAGGAGATGTTGACAACTTCTGGCCTGTGTGTACATCTGTACTTCCAGACCACTGCACAAACCAGGAGTTACAATGGTGCTGGTGAGTGTGGACAGGAAACAAAGCTGGATATAAATAGTATCACAGATACAGACCAGACGAAATAGAGTCACCCAGATAATAAAGATACAGAAAACACATGGGGCAAAGGCAGACAGTCACCGCTTCTGCATTTCTTTTTCTTCTGAACCTCCGTAGCTTTAGGTAGGAGACTCCAAGATGATACTGGAAAAATCAGAGGGATAGAAAACAAACTCACCTCAGCTGTGTCCCACTTGGCACAAATGGGAGGATGTAAGAAAGTCCACACAGGAGACAGCAGCAAAAAGGGCTGAGGCATTTCTGGGTGACCTGCAAAGCACCCAGCTGATTGCTCAGAACTGCCAAGGCCCAAAGTGCTTCATGGTTTTGTCTAAAGGACCCTTCTCCATGTATGTGTACTTCTTTGTGCATGACCAGAAGGATTTGTTGGAGTTTCAGAGAGACTTCTCCCCTGTGAAGTCAATACATTTTAACACAAACCCAACTTTTTGGCTTTTGCTCCCTGCTATGTAAAAGGGACTTGGATGGAAATTGCACCTGAATCCAAAGTGCTGAAAAAGTCTCAATCAGTTGCTGCCTCATCCTACAAGAACAATGTCACAGGCAGTTCAGGAGACAGTTGAAGAGTCAGGGATATATTATGGCCCATCTTTCATCTAATACCTAATAAATCTGTCTGTTGGGAAAGCTGTTTCTGCACCTGCTTCCAGCATTGCCTCTGTATTTTATCCATTTAAAGGACCATTTACATACTTGTTGGATAAGACACAAGGAGCCCTGGAATAGGAAATGGGAATCCGGCTATCTCTGAGCTGCACATTCTAATGTTGAGGTGCACAGACATACTCCATTTCTCTTGGTAAATCATTACAGAAAAAATATAAAGATTTCCCTGGGAAGGGTCAAGAATGCTTCCTAGCCTCCAGAACAGCACCTGCTTAAGAAAAAACTCTCCTGGGAATCAAGCAGTATGCTGAAATCAAGCATGCAAGAGCCCTTGGCAGGAACAATGCTAGGAAAATGCTCTAATTTTTATATAATCACATCAGAAACATGTTGGCAAGTCTGGTCTTCAGACCCTGCATAACTGGAATGGGACTGTAAAAAGGAGTAACTGCTTGGGCATGCATCTGGCCTCAGCATCTCCTCCTGCCAGGTGTATGGAGTCCTTCGGCGATCTGGACTCAAGACACTAACTGTCGTTCACTTAACCCACTTACTATATCCTTGTCATGATTTCTGAAGAGTTCAAAGCAAACATTTCAGAGTCCACTTTAATCATCTTTTCTGGCATCTGGAGAACAGTTCTTCCCTGAGAAGTGGTAAAGTTAGATTAAGAGGTTCTGCAAGCAGCAAACCAAAGAAGCCTAACTTCCCCCCATGATGTGAATCCTACAGCTGACTTCAGGTCTTCTCCAGCTGCTTACCTGTTCTCAAGACACTCAAGAAACTGCTCCTTTTCTCAACAGCAAACAGACAGACTTCCTGATGTTTGGCAAGAGGTTCAGAAGCTACTAGGGGTACATGCATACACACAACACCCCATCGTAGAGGAGTGCATGGCCCTGGTTCCTAGAGGAAATTAAAGAGACTCTGAAGCTCCTCAGAACCATCATGGCCAATGTGCCATCAGTGGCATGTGGGGCACTTCAGCTAAAGGAAAACATACATAATAATGAATCTAGCGTGAGGTTCTGCTTCCCTCCAGCCCACTCATTCAACTAGCCTGAGTCACAGGCCCAACACTGGGTACAGAAGGGGTACAACCATTCTGTGCTGGGTACAACGCAGTACAGCATGGTTGCCAAGGCTGTGTGTTTTGGCAGCTGTGCTGTGTTACAGAAATTATTTACTGACTGAATGTCACAATAGTAAACAACTTGCACATAAACAGGTATATTTGCTTTAGAGTAAAATTCCCTTGGTGTGAGCACAATAGTGAGAGTGTGTCATGAACAAAGACAACACTTGGCAGATCAGATTGGGAAAGGCTTTTATGAGCAGCAAGTAGGGGTTGCAGAACCTGAACTGAAGGATGCTACGTAACACTCCAACTAATGGAGCACTGGAGATTTCTAGGAGCTGAAACCCCCCTCAGCTGCCAGAGATGCTGGATGAAAGGGACAGCGAAGAAGCATTTTGAGGGATCCCAGTAAACACTACAGATCATTGAACTAAAACACAAGTCTATGGTGGAGATCTTGGTGAGAAAGATGGAATAAAGAGAAGTTGTTGGGTAACTGCAAGGGATGGCTTGGCTTGATTTGTTAGAAAAGAAGAGGAGAGGTTACGGTAAATCTCCATTTGTACAGCTGTTCTACTGCGTTCTTGTTCAGCTGTTCTCTCCCAACACTATATTAACAGGCGAAACTGCAGGCAAATGCCTGTCCTCTTCCTATATCACATTCAAATTCATAAGCCAACCTGCAGACATGAATGACTGGAGTGCCAGACAGGAAATTATAACACTGGATATACAGTACCCTGCAGGTCTTCATGGAGGTTCCAGCACTTAGTCCCTCCTGCGCAAGTCAAAAATTATCAGGAAGCATTAGAAGGTTATTTCATTTCAGTGAACTTTAGGATTTAACTTGGGATCTCTTTATACACAAGAAACAAGTTCAAATTTCTAATCAGTGAAAAAGAGTAAAGCAGATTATCCAGAAACCAACTCCGACTACATAATTTGGGTGTTATTATCTTGTTGTCATTGCTGCTAATTAAACACCAGACTGATTCAAAGGCCGAGAAGGGAACATTAGTATTTTGCAACAGCTTCAAACAATCACGCTCCAGAGAACATGGGAAAAAGTATTTCTCTTCTAGGTATTAGCACATACATGTCTTCTATTCATCTGCAAACAGCATGGATAACTCAGCCCATCCAAAGTGTACTCCGACCCACCAGGCCTGCCTCCAGCTTTCAGTGGGTTTTAAAGAATGTTTGACCAAGGAGTGAGAAAAAGTGAACTGTACTATTTGTATATATATCCAGTATCCAGACAGATACTGGACCCCATTAGAGATATCTTTCCATATATAAAGTTAATACACTCAGCTTGAATTCTCTTACAAAAGAGTAAAATAACTTTGAGAAGTTGTATAGTCTTTTCCTGCTTTTTGCATGTGCATAACTGTTTCTGTCTCTCCTGCCAAATGTGAGCAGTGAGTCACATAGGTAGCTGTTCCACTTGTTTGTGCTGTTTGTCCCCTCTGAAAGCTCCTGCTGACTACCAAAGAGATGCTGACCTCCTTCATCCCATTTCAGACTACTGGAAAACATCATCTGATGATGACTACCAAGCAAGAGCTGATCACTGTTCTCTGCTTGGGAAATCCAGATTCTTCCTCCCACAGAGTTGACTCAGCATGTGGAAATCCTGGTTATCAAAAACCTGCACCTTTGTAGAAACAACACGTCCAATATCTTCTTAGGAATATATACAATCTTCCCTTGTGCAATCCATTCAAATCTTGGGCTGTTTGAGAGCAACCTATAGAATGGAATCTGTACAGTAAACACATTGAAAGAAAAACACCCAAAATAGAGCTTTAGAAAGCTGTGTATTTTTTTCCAGCTGACCACGTTACAGTAAAACAAATCTAACGGAGAACTTTATGTTTGTTTGAGTAGTCATGCTTCACAGTTTCTCTAACTTGGTAACTTCTGATCTGATGAATGCAAATATTATATACAGAATTTGCATGAATAAAACCAACTTCTGTCAATTAGTGATCATAAAACACTTACTCATAAGCATACCTCTGTTGTAGTAATTTACATTTCAATGTAAACATTTCAATCAAATCTATGGCACTTCCCTGAAGTGAAGCATTATCCACCCAAGGAACCAAACTCAGCTCCTTCCTGCCGAAAGCTTGCTGAGACTCTGCATTAGTGGTGTAATTAAAAAGTACATATATCTTCATTTGTTGGCAGCTCTTCTCCTCTGTGAGCTCTGAAACACCACACTTTGTGACATTAAGTACATTTTGGGTATTAGGGTAAGAAAAACAGCACAAAATTTTGTAAATCTACAGGCAATCCAAGAACACAAATGTTTCTATTTTGGCTCAATACCAGCAGCTAATTCATATATTCTCTATCACTTGCTAAGGACTGCCTAGTAGCTGCAGATGTGGAAGCAGACTGCTAAAATCTGAAACATAAACATTCAGATTTCATGACAAAAGTTTTCAGTTGTATTCCCACTATTCAGTTTCAGTTTTCCTGAATATTTTTTAATCTCTCCTACAGGTTTTGTACCTCTACAGATCTCTGCTATACTGACAGTCTTCAGTACTAATCTATATTAAACAGATTGTCAGAGAAGTCTGTAAATTAATTAATTCTCTCTTCAATTTCCATCCTTTTCAAGACATAGGGAGCGATTCCTGTGTTTAAGAAACTGAAAGAGATTAGGTTTTCACATCTTTGTCCAGAGTTTACTGGAAAGAGCAAGGAGGAAGTTTCAGAAGTTAATAGCGTGGCTGTTACTATGTCTCCCATGCAAAATTTTAATTACAAACCCACACAGTATTTCTCTGCTGCTACATACCATGAGATCAAATAATTAATTTCACAAATAAATGGCAGATGCAGATGCATGCAAGGAAAAGAGCACCTATGCAAAGTAAACAGAAACACAACATACTATAATGTCGACTCCCTTTTCAGGCAGGATGACCCTACATACAGGCAGGACTGGATTTAGTCGTACTGTGGCTTTATACCTTGCATTTTATATTGCTCTAGACACTGAAGTAGAAGTAAAATTTGCTTGATATTTCCTATTTCTATATTGTTATACATAAGTGAGCAATATGAGCACCAAAACCACAGCTAATGATGGCATCTTTGCAGTGTACCTTTGATATAAATGCATGAACAGGTTCAGCATGCAGCAATACACTAAGGGAAAAAAGAAATATCTACTCAATTGTTAGGTTCTGAGGAACATTCAAGCTTTCAGGAACTACTAGACAGCACAAAGACACCTGATAGTCTGAAAGAGTAGAGATGAGAGTTTTTGTTTTACAGGCCAGCAGTCACACCAACAGTCAACCTTACAAATAATGCTGAAAAAAATCAAATTCTGAAGTATGTCACTGCATTTCTATATAGTTTTCAATGCTCTGCAGCTCCTAGTGAATTAAATGGTGTTTGATAATACAGAACTTTCAACCATTAATGACAGATCTGAAGCCCACAGAGCCATAATTTCTTTGTCAAGTTTCTTCTCCATGCTATCGCAAATAGAAATAAATGATCAGCAGGTGATCGTATGGAGTTGTGATGATCATAAAATACATTCATATGTGTTGTAGACTACTCCTGGTATCATAGGAGGCAAATGTTTACCCATGTGGGTTGGGCAGCTCTGACAGATTAACTCACCCACTCTAAGTGAAAAACAAAGCTAACTGGAGCAATTAATGATTGTTTTGTCAGCGAGGTGACAAAATCATCACACGACTTTTGTCACGGGATTGGAAGCTAACTTCTTTTGACAGACATTACTTGAATGCTTATTTCAACAAGCCTGAGCTGTGTTTCAAAGAGCTGAGGTAAGTGTTAATCCTGGGACTCCTTTCCATGAAAGAATCAAAGACTCCTTAGGTTTTTAATCTGCTGAGTACAATAAGTGAGCAAACTTTTTTTACTAGTAACTTTCCTATCAAGAAATCTTTCTAAAGGCTGCAGCATTTCAGCAATAAAATCATGTGCTTGAACTTTAGCTATCAATATTCCTTTCATGCAACAACAACAACAGTGATACTTGCCAGTATGAAGGACTGTTTTCTTCTAAAACAAAACTAGTCACACATGTTTCCCTTGCAGGATTCAAACCAAATGTGACAATGAGCCATTATATTTAGCCTTGATAGAACTATTCCTTTCCCCTCAAGACTTTTTTTTCTTCAAGTTGGCTCTTCTTTTCACTTTGGCTTGAGTCATTAGAAATATCAGAATCAAAGATCCGCACAACAGATGGAGCTCAGTTATGAAGAATGCCCTTGGCTGGTGTGGATCTTTGTCTGGCAGGTGTCAAACCAAAACTAATACTGTGCATATTATAGCAAAGTGAGACTGCACTTCTTCCTGACCACAAACATATATTAATAGAACAAGCCACGCAGAGCTAAAACAGTACTATCATTCTGCTGAATCCTCCATTGCTTGGCTTTTATTTAAGCACTTACATCCATGCAAAACATGTAAACAAAGTGCAACAGGTTAATTTAGTGTCTTTTAAAGACATTTTGCATAGGTGTAAAAGACTACACAAAATGCCATAAGCAACATGGACATAGACCCCTCCTGGTTTCTTTTTTTCCTCCATTTTTTGTATCAGTGCTCTACATGCTTATGAACTTTAGTAGACTTTTTGACATTTCAAAATCCACAGGAAAAAATTATATTGATACTGAAATACACTGCTCAGCTACCATCACTTGCTATGCCTGGCTTGCCAAATGTGATTCAACAGCCTGAGACAGAAGACTCAGAGCTTTCCATAGGTGTCAGGAAGGAGAGCTTCAGATGGCATCACCTGCTTCTCTCCATTTCCAGATGAATGGGAGGCTTAGCATCACAACCAACCCTCTCAAGTGCCAAGTAGGGCAAAGATACGAAAGAAACCAGTTTGGAATCTTATGGCTGGTCTTACAGATTCATACTGTCCAACAGCAATTTTAGCTGTCCAATAGGGCCACAATTTTAGAAAGTCACAGTCACAAGACTTTTAGTTATTGTAAAGCAAATGTGAGAATTTATTTGTGTGTGTGCACATATATATATATATATGTATACACAAACCCCCTAATTTTTCAAAATCTTAATTAAAATTTATGAAAGTCTTAGATATATGCAAGTCAAATTAATTCCCTTTTAAAAATTTCATTTCCTCAAATTCAGGCTACGGATCTGTCACGTGACCCTGGTATGAAAAGGGTGAAAATAGGAACGTGGGTGAAGTAATTTTCAAAACCAAGGTCCTAACTCAGAGAGCGCGTTACATCAGCAGGGATGGGATGAGCACTCCTTTCTGCCCCTTGAGTCAGCACTGACACAACACCCCGCACCATGTGCTCAGCGGGGGGGGGCTCATGGCTGCTCTGTGACATGGCTGGTGCCAGGTGACACAACACGCTGATCCTCTGCAGTCGTCAAGAGATCCCAAGACAGCACGGAAAATAAGGAGATGACTCACAGCTGCAACCATGCACTCGAGGGCTGAGGACCCAATTGCTGTTCTAGTCATTCAGGAATAGCATTTTGCCAAAGGAACTGAAGTCAGTTTGGAATGAAAAAAGAAATTAGCAAACATCTGCATTACTTCTGCTATTCGTAGAAGATTTGTGCTAGTATTAGTGGGACGATTCATACGTAAAACGTAAACATCTGAAAGAATATTTTGCTTAAACAATTAATTTTCATGTCTCATGCATAGAGAACATTTTCCCTCATAGTTTTTTATTCTACTAGCTGCCAGACTTTGATCCAGAATTGAAATTTTAATCATTTTGGCTTTTGTAAATAAAAAATCAGAAATGAAAATGTTTTAACACCAGAATCAAAAGGCTGGAAGATTGACAGACCATAAAAGATTTTTTTAACTTGGTTTGGGATTTTTGCACAGCAATGTTTAATCTAAGTAAGATTGAAACAAAACCAAAAGGCAAAACTAAAAACTAGACAAATCTCCTCTGTCCCACAGATGCAGAAATACAAGTGATGATTGTGTTCCTGAAGGAACCAAACCTGAAATCCTGCTACAAACAAGAGAGAAGGGTTGTTGTTTCCTTGACAACTGTTCCTGACATCACAGGAACCTCTTAGAAGTAACAATGGAAATGGAAATCCAATCTTAAAAAAGGATTTTTTCTTTGCTTAAGCAAACATCTTTTAGGTTCTACAAACTCAGAAACAAAGAAACCAAGAAGCTTTTTTCATAATGCTGAATATTTTAGCACCAGAACTGTAAACCTCAACATCTTTTCCTTCCTTCCTTCCTTCCTTCCTTCCTTCCTTCCTTCCTNCACCTTGAAATGGACTTTCTAATTGATTTGAGGGTTAGATAGAGTTAAGCATTTTGACCTGCACATCCAAGAGGTAGCCTAATTTTGTGTGTGCCCTCCTCAGAGAAGAGGTGAATGACCTGGTGATGTGAGGTTAACACATTCTGCAGAAGCGGCCTCAGGTTCCCCTTTGCGGAAATGCACCACACCACATCAGCACACGAAAACCCAGCCATGCTGTGTACAAACCACACAGCGCCCACCCACCTAACTGGGCCTTCCACTTGCACTTCAGTGTGGGGAAATATCCTAATGACAAAGGGTTCATGTGCAAGTCTACACAGAAATTTGCTGCAAGTCTTTCTTGTTCTCTGATCTTGGGAGATTTGAGCTTTCTAAGTCTTACAGAGCCTCAAAGCTGTATGCTAAAGGCACAAGACTGGCCTATTTAAGTATCTTTTTTCAGTTTTGCTGATTGAAAGTGGAGGCTTCTTATCTACTCAAGAGGTTGACAAGAACATGAAGTTACTGCTATAACTCAGGCTTTTCAAGACATGCTATTTTCTAGGCATTACATAGTGATATTTATACTTTATTTGAGACATTTGAGAACTTCAGGCACCCCTTGAAAAATCCTTGCTTGAGGCAGTTTGGCATTCATACTTGTATAAAGGTTTTTATGTCCAAAATTGCCAAGTAAATGTGAATAGTCAAGCTGAAAACTATCAAGAGCCTTACTGTTTTCAGGAAGCTCTGTGCAGGCAGATTGCGAGACTTGGGACAAGAATCCTTGGATCACCTCAAGAAGCCACATCTCCTTTTTAAACCATTCAGGTCTAAAGCATTTGACAAAGACACTCAACAGACCCCCTCTGTAAACCAAGCAAGGAAAGTAGACGACATTTTTAATACGGTTCTTTGTGTCATGCAAGTATTTCCACATGAAAGTAGAGAAACTCAGTCAACCAAAGATGCCTGTGTCTGTAAGTAAGGCAGTAGCACAGCTTTTACAGGGAGCAAGTCTGTTTGGAACAGCTGAACAAAAGCTTGATGAAGGAATTTCAAACGACATAGAAAATTGTCTCAGAGACACAACTGAAAAAATATTGTAGCTCTGTAAACCCACAGAATGCTCTTTTAAAGATCCTAAGGAATATAGCTTGAGAATATCTATCACATAAGATCAGAGCTACATGCAGGGACAACAGGAGGCAACTGAAGCAATCTGCAGCACAGCTCTAGTGCTCATCAGCCTCTGACCCTGAGAGAAAAGATAATTACTGCACGAATGTGCACATTAGACCAAATCAGAAAGCGCAGGGAAATACATATCTCTGCTAGAAAGAGAAGGTGAGAACTCCTCAGGTTTTACACAGTGGTCTACAGCTCTGTATGTCCCAATCCAACATACTTTCTTCAACTGACAACACAGTTGTGGCTTTAATTTTGAAGTTTTAATTTTTCTATGGGAATCATTAAATATAACATCTTTGTCCTGTTGAACAGAAAAACAAATCCATCTCTATTTTTTTATTCCTCTGCAGCCTTAATTTAATTGTGCAACATTTGCTTTAGAAACATATTTGAAGATGTTTCAAATATGACCTCATTTATACACCATCCCAGGCTTTCCAGGAACTCTGAACCATCAGCCTCCTATCCTTTCTCGTATCTGAACTACTGTATTTTATGGCTTCCATGCTACACTGTCTGGATGCTCCCCGTGTGACTGGGAGCAAGATGCTCTGCTAAATACAAACACTTAGGGAGGGGAGTTTGCAGTGTCAGCTCTGGGTTGGGAAAAAGGCTTTGTATGTATTAGGCTATGTACAGAGTTTGCTATGATTGTGTTCAAATAACTCCAAAGAGCTGGGCTTACACAGGTGAAAAAGGAAGAGCACCAGAGGGGCCAACAGCCCAGAAGCTCTTCTAGCCTGGATTTCCTATTCATGACCACAGCTTTGAAAGGTGCCCATCTTCAGATGCTGATGGAGCCCTTTTAATCTAAGAAGCTAATTGATCAGGTTGCAGAAAAATAAATAACAGGTTGTCCCAAATAATCTTGAGCATATTGGAACATGGAAATTCCACTAAGGTACTGATAACAGAAGGGAGCAGACAACCAAAGGGGTGAGTTGCTATTTGAGCTAGAAAGGCTGAAATGTTATGGAAACAAATAGGTACATAGCTGCACCACACCTCTACTCTGCTGGCTGTTTCACATGAAATTTTAAGGCATTGGGTTTAATATGGAAAAACATACCTTTGATTCAAATTCTGATGTCTGCATTTACACAAAGTAATAGTTTTTCCAGGACAGTTCACAATGGAGATTCCCTTTGGTCTCTTAACACTGACTGAGTCTATTCCCACCTTCTGCCACCTTCTCAATCTCTCTTCTCTTCCCTGCCTCATGTTGCAATTGCTGGAGGATTCTGGAGCTGGGACAATGTACTACCACCATGTCCACCCACCACAGAAAGGCAGCTGGTCTGTTCCCCAACCCATGCTGGGCATGCATGCAGCCCTCCAACTGGATATGTGTCTGTCAAAGGTATGTCACAAGTTTTTCCGTGACAAAAATCTCCTCCTACTTTAAAAAACGCATTCATTTTTTTCCTCTTCCTTCTCCAATTTTTTGTCTCCTTCCCCTGCTTTTTGAGAAGGAAAGAGAGTGACAGGGAGAATAATGATTTCCTCAGCTTCTGTTGGAAAACCCCACAAAAATTTTCCACCAGGAGTGAATTTTTTCTGGTTTGGTTTGTTTCGGTTTGGTTTGGTTTGGGTTTTTTTGCCCAGTGAGGTTCAGAAGCCATATATTAAATTTAAGATTTCCTAAATAAGGGTCCAGCTAATACTGTCATTTTTTGTGGAAGGTAGCAGAGACCTGGTACCTCTTTCACTTAGCACAGATTCCAGCTGCAAGTGTGGCAATAGGTCAGCTTAAATTTTTCTCTTGAGCTGTATCTTTCTAAACCTCTTTTCAGGGTTTCAGTTGTATAAATCAAACCCCATACCCCAGTGTTGATGCACAGCCTGTCAGAGTTTCCTTCTGCCAGTTAGCTCTGCACTTCCCAACATTAATTCCCACTGCCTCTACATGTTTGAGAAGGAGGGAGGAAAGCAAGGAGAGGACCAGAGCAGCCAAAAGCTGCAGTGGCCTTCCCATGCATGGAGGGAGCATCACAGATGGGTGTAGCTGGTAAAGGAGAATAAAAAGGCGCTGAGGACACTGATTTTCCAATGGCATTGATGGGCAGGGCTGTGCGCAGGTTTGGGACCCTTCATTCACTGACAAGAACAGAGTGTGTGTATGTACTGCACACTGTCTTGGTGTGAACTCAGGAGTCTACCTTGTTCCATGTGTGCTTTGTCTGAGCGGATGGCAAAGCATGATAGCTGCTGGGTTAAGATTTTGTTGTCAAACCAGCCCCTAGCTGTTTTCAGATTGCTGCTCTCTTTACCAATGCAAAAACAGCCATCTCCCTAATTCCCTCCTTCGAAGTATTATTTTTGGTATTACAGGAGAATATACCTAGCCAGACTATATAATTAACATTACACAATTTTTAATTATCTACATACAACAATCTCCCTGCTCTAACTGGTGGTGGTGGTGTTGAAGGGTTGTTGTTTTACTGGGTTTTTTTAATACTATCATGAAAATTTGAATTCCCAGATAGAAACTCACTCGGTACAGAGCTTACACTACCAGGTGTAAAAGATGACCCATCACTCTAGCTGTACCACATCTCCTAAAAAAAAAAGAAAAAAAAAAAAACTTGTGACACAAAAACAAGCCCAAACCTCATTTGCAATAGCAAGTACATAAGACAGGACTGTTCCAGAAAAGACAGTCACAGAAACACACACTTATTTAGTTTATTCCTTCATCAGCTGGGTTTTCTTCATTTCTTTTTGTCCAGGGATGTCCTATAAGGGTAGGTTGTTAACTAACTGGGACCCTTCCAGCAGTCTCCAAGTTTGTGCTGCGACCACAGGGCAGCACAGCTTCCTTTGGGTATCCCTCCTTTGCACAGTGCAGCTGGGCTCACTAGCACAGCAAGATGTAGCTCCCTGCCATCTTGACCCAGCAGCAGGGTGTTGGCCTCCTGAAACTCAACAACTATTTACAAAATGTGAAACAAGTGAAAATCCAACCTCATGACCTCGTGGGCACATGTAAGTTCCAGAGAAACCAACACAAATATGATGGAAACATGATGAGTTCCGGGGATAAACAACCATCATCCTCTCTCCTCCATACCTCTGAGTTTGCTTGCTCCTGGAAATAGCAGAAGGAACAACCCAACTGCGTGTACACACATGCACTTCCCAGCAGACCAACAGCAAATGTTGATCCAGCAACTGTAGCTGGAACACAGCAACCCTACACCAGCAATAAAACACCACTGGGCCAGATGTTATGGTGTCAGCCCAAATTAAGCATCACGAAGCATGCATCAGCCAAGCCAGCAGTCCTCCTCAACGTCAGTGAGCTTTGAGCTGTGCTATGTGGAATTGCTGCTTTCCACATGGAATATCTTGTTCAAAGCAGGGACTGTCACAGCAACTGCAATAGCACCACTGATTTTTGGTGTGATAAGCTGTATTTAGAGCAGGAAAGTATTGCTCTGTGAGCTGAAAAACAAACCAAACAATGAGCGATAAAGTCATGAGCTTCAGTTTTTAATAACTGGTGTCAGTACCATTTTCCAAATCAAAGGGTAGTTTATGTACACTGTAGACATTTTCTGTCTGAAGCAATACTATCACATAATCTCTTCATTTATACAGCACATTAAGTGTCCCGCACCCCTACCCACACAATGGTCTGATTCTAGATCCACCCTACTGCTGTTTGTGGGTGGAAATCCAGGTGTGCTGCAGAACCAATGGGTCCTGATATTCTGCAACATCAGACAACATGAGTCTTTCCTTACAAGGTTCCAAGGTCCTCCTAGACCAAATTGAAAAAGGAGAGGGCAGGGAGGGGAGGGAATGGTAGACAGATCTGTGGTGGAACTAAAAACTCAGGATTTCTGGAGTCTTTGTCATACGCTGTAATTGCAAAATCATGCCTCCTGTCTTCCACATTTACAGCCAACCTTTTTTCTTAGGGTACGAGATGATTAGGAAATTCCCTAAGCTCACCTTACTTTGGTTTCTTCCCTCACTTCGAAATGTAATTTCAAAAAAAGATCTGGCCATTAAATGTAGTCTAGACTATTGTTTCCAAATACTTCTTTTAGCATGGAAAGGACCAACCATGGAATAACCAAACAAGTCACCCTATTATGCAACAGGGAAGAAAACTATTTGTGCTGCTACACTATGTTTTTAATTCCTCTGAAGGCTGCCTTCCCCCAGGGAATTCCAGTAATCTGACTGACTGAAGTGTGTTTTGACAAGTTGTAACAGTCCAGAAAACCCACCTATGAAATTACATCCTGGTAGCATCTTCCAAAGTAAACTGAAATCTTGGTATCACAGCTCATTTTGGAAAGTATTGTGCCATAGCTTGCATTTGTTACGAGAACATAGCTTGAGTTTTAGGTGTAGACAACAGGTGGTGTTACACCTATTCATGCACAGCAAGATGTAATCTTCCCCTGTATCAGGTTTTTGTACCAGCAGGGGCCCCATGGATCATCTTCTGAAACTGACCAGAATAAAACCATACAGTCTTAATATATTCTTATTTCATCCACTTTCTCTCACTTTACGTGAACACATTGCAGTCATCAGCTCACCCTGAAGGCTGTTTGTCCATCCCCAACAAAGTATATCAGAACAAGCTGCCAGTGCAGATGTCAGCCTGTTGGAAAGATAGGAATACTAGCAGAGTCTCAGACAATGTTATGCTGGGAAAGTTTTTTTACTACTCCCACCAGCAGTGCCTGCAGGCCTTAGTCATGTGCCACATGCCAGGCACAGCACATGGTTCCCATCACACAGGTTTTCTCTGGTTACACCACTACTCCATAAGCCTACCAGTCTCATACTCTTTTGCTTGCCACTGCCATGGAGAGAAAATATTTGTCTGGGTATGAAGCCCTTATATATAAAGAATTTAGGATTCAGAGGGCAGAAGCTTTAAAGTGCTAGAACTGAAAATATCTTGGAAAGTGAGTCCCAGTAAATACGGACAGACCAACCCCATTCCATCTTTGGGCTCAGCTCCAACCCAGATGAGTTAGAACATCCTAGAGATATCTACTAGGAAGACAAAGGAGATATAGGCACTGAAAAGCTAGGAAGTCCCAGGCTAACATATTTAATTTTTCCATATTTTTCTTCCTGAATAGCCCAAAACAAAAAGCAGACAGACTTTTTGCAGAAGTTACAAGGATTTATTAAAGACAGGATATTGATATGAAACATTCATGACCCTCAACTTAGCAGTATTTCTCTTGGATGGGGTAATGAAGTAAATTTATTACACATCAGTGCCAAGAAGCTCATAATAAAAATACAGATTATAGTTCTCAGATTCATCAACTCAAACCAGATATTGTTAAAAAAACAGTCCAGCAGGGAGAACGTCTCATAAGATACTTGCACTACCAAAGCAACATATGAAATACATATTTTATCCAACAATAGGCTACAAAGCAAACAATTTGATTTAAAGACCCTGACACAAAGGCAGCCTGTGAAGATATGAGGAGACCCCTTGTCATGTTATCCCAGGTGTGGAGTGTGCAGAGGAAAATGATAGATATGTTAGACATGGGCAAAGCAAGCAGAGATTTTATAGCATCCTGAGCTGATGATTTTATGAGACATGAAATAAATTAATAAAGCACGGATAAAGCAAGATAGAGAAATACTGTAACTCCCTGGGAAGCCAGGCTTCAGCAAAGGTTCAGGCAGATCACAGCCACAGGAAATCTTCACATCAATACTACCCATATCATTTAGTCCACTCTCCTCTTCCGTTCCTGACCTTCATTGCTCTCTTTACTGCAACATATCTAGTGAAGAATCAGTAATTGAGGACCAATTTATTAAATTCCTGATAGTAAGATCTAAATATTTCATTCTGCTTCTGCTGCACTCCCTACAAAAGTAAAGACATCTCTTCAGAATGGTCTCAGAGCTTGCCTGTGTTGCATCTGCGTGGTCTGCACGGCTCCAGGAACACCTAACAAATCAGCCTGCTGTGAAAGGACAAACGAACATGTCCTTGGGTTTTGAAGATTGAAGGCATTGTCACTGCTGAGAGTTTCCATAAATCAGAGTATAACAGACCAATCCTTTAACAACTCGTCTCTTCTCATTTCCAGACATACTACCAAGGGGAAATATTTATTCTGCCAAGGATTTCTAGCGTTTCCAATTCCTCACTTCTTCCATCTCATCCTCAGGAAAAACAAAGCAAATCCTCCCCCAAATTCCCAAAACAAAGAAAAATTAAACAAACAAAACAAGTAAGCACCACAGTGTTTCTAACTGCCTTCCAAAATACAACAAACAAAAAAGCATTTAAAATTGCTTTAGTTTGGGAAAGTTACTAACCATGAGATCTGTAGTGCGTATCTGTGTTTAATAGAGAATGTAATGGAAAAAAAAAATAGAACTTTAATGAACATCCAAGAAAGATTTCATGAAAAACAGGGTGGAAAGGAGTTTGTTTGGATTTAATGTTTCCCCAGAAGCATCTCTAGTCCAAAGATTACACCACGAGTCAAATGGAGGGGAGCCAGAATAACCCCTAAAAAGGAAAGTGAAAGTGGCCAGTCTAGTTAGAATCATAGAATGGTTTGGGTTGGAAGGGACCTTAAAGACTACATAGTTCCCACCCCCCTGCTATAGACAGGGACACCTTTCATTACACCAGGTTGCTCAAAACCCCATCCAATCTGGCCTTGAACACTCCCAGGAATAAGGAATCCACAACATCTCTGGGCAACCTGTTCCATTGCTTCATCACTCTCACTAAGATTTTTTTTCTTAATGTTTAATCTAAACCTACCCTCTTCCAGTTTGACACCACTCTTCCATGTCCTGTCACAACATGTCCTTGTAAAAATTCTCCCTCCAAGTTCCACCTTTTGTGACCATGAAATGCAAATTCTGCAACAAAAACCAAATTTGGGCTTTGGTACCATCACTGAACATCAGTAAATACTGCAACCTACACATGGGAAGTCCAACAGAAAAATATATATTCAGCTTGTAAAATTCTTCCTGACTGGTACCACTGCTTTTAAGTAAGCTTACATTAAAATACTGTGGTTTGGAACTGACAGTTTAAAATACTACAAACTGTCCTCAACCTTCTATTGTAGCCTTTTCAAGATGCCTCCTTGCAGACAGAGAAGCTCAACAAAGCTCTCACACAAGACCACCTGCCAGCACCAGAAAAACTGTATGGGTCAGGTGTCTTGGTAATATTTTACAGCAATAAAGTTCATCTTGCCAGTCTGTTTCACGCATATTAATACTCACTTTACTTCAGATGTTCCTTCCAAATGAAGAAAAGTAACCTGTTCAATGTCTGATAATGCTCAGACGCCACATTGTGATGTTCATGAAAATTCATTTCTCCTTTATAGCATTTCCCTGGATCTCAAGGTTGAGGATGCTGAGGGCAGAGAGAAGGATGGTGTTGAGCACCATGGCAATGGAAAGCAGTTATACATTGTCCCAGTAGATTCTCACAGGCAAACCTTGCAATTCCCTTGATGCCTGCCAAATTGTCAAGATCACAAAATGCTTGTAAGGAATTTTTTCTCTCTTCTCCAGCTGCTCTTTGAGACAGAGATGTGTGCCATTTAAGGAGGGAAGCAGAGGATTCAGCATTAAATTGCCTGACAGAGCACTTGAGTCCCATGCAAGCTAAATATCTTAATCAAAGAGAAGACAATTCCAAACATCTTGTCAAGTATGACTGAGAAGGAAGTGATCTTACTAGAGGAAGAAATGACCAGGAGCTTGAAGCACTCAAGCAAGAAATACAAGCTGCAGAGGAAAATTCTGACACAGTCTCAGAGGATGCTAAGAAGAGCTTTGAAAAGCTAGTTTCTCCTGAGGCTCAGGAAGCTGAAGGGAAACCCCCAGAGAAGTCAGGGATGCTGTCACCTATCTACTCTGATGTGTCATCTTGAAGGAAGTGCTGTAGCCTGACAAGGTAGCAAAGAAAAAAAAAGAAAAAAGACTAGTTCTGTATATTGAAATTGATGCAGAGTGGGAGATTTGCTCCAGTACTGCAAGCTGAGCACTCCAGGCTTCAGAAGTGAGCAAGCAAGCAAGCTCTGGAGAGAAACAGGCAAATGCAAGCAACACTCCAGGGAAAAGATGCTGATGAAAGGTATTGTGCTGCGTGATAAAAAAGGAAAAAAAGAACAATGCTTCAAACAGTCAAAGGTTCCATAGAGGTCTGAACAAATGAAAAGTGGTAACTACAACTCGGGAGACTTCAAAGACTGGATTTCTGTGGGACCTGCAGATGCTTTCCTGAAGGCTGAGGCTCCCTCTTTGCTGTGCACAGGGTGAATGAGACTTATAGCATCTGGCAGACTGAGCAAGAAACAAAGCAATGAGAAATGCTGAGCCCCTCAGTAACATGAAAGCCTAACAGAGGGCCACAAGGAGCTATGTCTCCACTCATGGTTTGCAGCCTAGAATTCTCTTCCAGAGCTGAATAAATACTTCATTTCAAAAGCAAGCAATGTCATAGCCCTTGCAATGAGATATGAGAACTAGTGCTACCACTGACACTCTTCACACAATATACCTACACTGACAATTCATTTACAAGGAGGTTTTGAAACCACAGCCCTCAGTTCCCAGAAGACTGCACTGACCTCTCTGTCCCTCCCAGTGAAGTAGTTCCTCTGGCTGCTCTCAGACACCAAAGGCATGTAGGGCTTTCTAGCCTCCTGCCTCTGTTCACAACCAGTGGTTGATCAAGGGTCTGCAAATGACTAGTGAAACTCTCAGTGTGAGCCGCTAAAGGAGATGAGTCTTGAACAGGCTGCAGCAGAACTTTCTGTCCCAGCAGGGACAGTGGAAGCAAGGGAGGAAATGGGAAAATTGAGTCAATTGAGAAAACCCTCCTAGCCATGAATGTCTTTGGTTTCTTAACTGCCTGATTTAAAAAGAAAAAGGAAACAAACAAACAAACAAACAAACAAGCAAAAAGAAGATGAAGACAGAAAAAAAAGGCTGTGGTAGAAAAGGCACAGTCAATCAATTAGTCAGTCATTTCCAGAAGTGCTTGGCAGTGTTTTCTATGTAAGGGATGTCTACTACGGGTGAAAGATTTTAGATGTCAGAGAATTCCCCTTGATGACAAACTCTCCTCAGACAAGCTCCAGTCTGGGCAATTTCCCTTTGGAAGCTTTCACAACTTGTTTGTTCAAGTATTCTGAGTCTTCTTAAAAGAAAAGCCAGTTGGCTATCAGTCACATTTCCAAACCTGACTCACTGAGAGAGGCAGTGCTGAAGTGTAGGAAAATTCCTAAATTTAAGACACAAGGAGCATACTACATACTTGACCTGAATACTTTACCTTTACAGAAAACATTTACACAAGTCCTTGGTGTGTTTTAAAAGGTTGTAAACACAAGCTGTTTTTAAGAATCATTTTATCTGTTCCTAAAATTCATTCTAATCTGGATTATAACTTGGCAACTGAAAATTGGGAATTCTTAAAAGGGAAAGTGTATTGGTGGTAAGTAAAGAGAAATACTGCAATCGTATATGTTCTGATAACCTAAACTCCCCCTGAAGTTCTAAAATCTAAATAATTTTATATTGTCCATTGCTTTGAATTTAGACATCTTTTCTTACAGAAAATATTGTGGACTTCTAGTCAGCCACAGGAGCTGAAAGGGCTGAAGCTTACTAAGCTTCCCAGTCTCAGTAGATATTTACAAGATAGGGAATTCATGACCTGGCTCTGCAGGCAGGCAACAGATTGTTCTACTTATTAAAACCATTAGAGCATGTATGAACATCACAGCAGTTCTGTCCTCTTCTGCTCTGCTGTTGAATGGTTATGTCCTTGAGATCACCTTCTGGACTTTGCATGTTAACCAAATTAGCCTTGCAGGTTTGTTGGAAATCTAGAAGGCTTTGCCAAGAAGCTAGAAGCTGTTCTTCCCAGTTCACATCTCCCCTCTAAGACAAATGCCTTACAAGTCAAGCACTGCACATATGAACACAACACACCTTAGTCCAAACTGAAGAGCAAAATACAGCCAAACTAATTATTAATCCAAGAGCAGAGCTAATCCTACAATACTCCCACTAAGGGACATAGAGGCCAGCCAGCACACAAGTAGGATTGTGAGCAGTAATGACAAAAAACAAAACATTAATTATAGTATGTGTCTCCATTATTAAAAAAAGTCTAAAAATATCTGTTCATTTATTCCCAAACTTCAGAAAGTGGTTACTATGCCAGTAACATAGGATCTTCAACCACAGCATTTGGTGGCTTTGTCTTATTTTGCTTTGTTGCTTATGCCGGCAAATCACATACAAGGACAGCTAATAAATATTCCTCATACTGGAGAATGCCCTAATGCTTTTTGAAAAAAAAAAAAAAGACCCAAATGATGCAGTTTCTCTTTCTTTGTGTATGTGTTCAGGGGTTTTTAGCTTTGAAATGGGAAGTGAAGTGCTCATCAGCTGCAAAGTGTTCCTTTAATATCAGCCATGAAACAATTACCTCTGCAATAACCATCATTATATTAAATTACATGCTACCCTTCCTCAGCTCAGTGTGAGGACTAGCTGTAGAATAAAACAAGGAAAAAACTCCAAACCACTGAAAAGCCATTGTACAGTACTGTTCCCACACCACCAAGGTAAGTATACTTCCTGCAGGGAAAGTTAAGAACTGCCTGTCTTTGTTGGATCTCCTAAGTGAAACCTAAGTGAAGGCCCTTCACCTGTTCCAACATTCATTTCACTGTAATGACACAGTGCTATTGCTGAAAAGGCATATATATTGCAGTGTAATTCAAGAGTACACAGCCATGAGGAGTCAAATAGTGAAGAAAATTTTGCTTTCAGCATTTTCTTAATTTTTAATAATTTTTAGCAACCCAAACATTTTCATGAGGTCTCTTTCACTACAGAGCAGGGATTTATATATTCTGCTACTTTCTCTGAATAACCAGAAGTAGTTTGGTTTTTCCCGGTTAAAGATATATTTGTACTTGCTGGCTTTTAAGAAACATGTGTACCATTCTGAGGCTTGAAATGAAATTTGGTTTTAAAAGTCGCTTATTGAAACCACATTTAATTTTGCATCTTTTATGTCTTAGTGACTTCCAGATAGAATTAATTCCACTTACAAGGTATAGGTTTGGGGTATTTTTTTTTGGTGGTGTCTTTTTTTAACTCTAAGCTGGATTGACTGCCCAGGAGCAGAAAAATGCACTCTGATTCAGTTATTAACCCTGGTAGTTACAACTATGCAGGACAAGACACGCATTCAAAGAAAACACGGCAGCGTAAGTCAGGCCCAGTGTAGGTAACAAGTCAGCAAAGAGTGACACTGAATAGAAAACAGTTCACAGCTATGCATGAATTTCAGCATTCTGAAAAAAAAAATGATAAAAATACTCCAAAGAGTTTTCAGATTTTGTGGGCAAGGCATGTTCCTTGCTGATGGATAACTCTGTAGCAAGGCCATGAGCAACCACAGCATCATGAGCACAGGTAGAGAGAGGCTGCGCAAAGGAGGTGTACACTGATGGAAGATGAAGAGTCCTGCTCCAGGATTTACAGTCCCACACCACAGCTTGAATAGCAAATGACAAATCTCCTCCATGTCCTTGGACAGAGAAGGTTGGACGGAGGGCAGACACCTCCCTGTCTGTAGCAGCATTCTGTCCAGCACTGGACTATGTGTTGCAGGAACATTGGGATCATCCATTAGGTTATAACTTCGTGTGGTTCTGGCTAAGCTGGACCAGTAACAATGATCATGTGGATAAACAATGTTTCCTGTAAAGAATGTGGACCTACTTTTGCTGGTTGACATATAAATAGGCTGTGAAGCAAGCACCAGCTGCTGAAGTTTCAATGGATAGAGGGTATTGCCAACTCCATCACAGCCAATTTGAACTCTGAAAGCAGTCATGCCTTTCTCTTCAGCTTTAAGAAATCTTGTTGGAGATTGGGCGAACTGGTTGAGAAAAGAGAGGACCACAAGCAACAAAATGATGAATGTCCCTGAACTCATTCTCCTGGAATTAAAATGCTGCTATTGTTGACACCTTTGGCAGCAATGAGACGCATCACGGGAATCCCATTGATGTTTATTATCTCTCTATCAGTTTCTCCTGAATTTCCCTTCTACTCTGCAAGGTTACAAGTTTTTTAATTTCTGAGAGTGAAGAGCTAACAGAGATAGTCCATACTGAGAGCATAAGTTGGGGGGTTTGCAAGCTCTTACGTTTCCAGAGAAACAACAAATAGGTATCTACTTGATTTTCATGTCAAGCATGACAGAGACAATGTCCATCAAGGTCTCTACTGTGCATTTTTTATAAAACTAAGATTACAGTATCATATTTATGGTTCAGAGTTCCAAAGTATTCATACGATGAGATGTTTTCTAAATGTCATGTCAGAAACTAAATGCTCTATTAAGTTTCCCAAATTATTCTGGAAATATTAATGATCAAATCCTCGACTGGAGAGCCAGTGAGCTAAGAAGGAAAACTTTCTCTGCGAGTTTAACTCATCTGTCAACTGAGAGAACATGAACCAACATGAAACCTTTTCTGTAAACCTGTTGCTAAAATAAGAAGCAGGTGCACTGAAGTCAGAGCTCTAAGGAACAAAGATAACATCTAGCGAACAGCAGCGCACTCATGAATGTCAAGGAATCTTACAGCACATTGAAGCATATCTAGATAATCCTTAACTGGATTTTATTTCAGGCCATGCAGCACAAATGGCCACAATCCTTAACAAAAACACTTTTTAATCAGCACGTTTATCATAGCTCCTGGACAATTTGTCATCATTGGTTGCATCAGAGATGACATTACTGCATTTTTTTTAGGACAGGGCACAAACCCCAAGAAGATAACATATTCTAGGCTATTTCCAATTTCTTTTCTTTCTCTTGGGCAGAACTCCCAACTCCTACACTGCTAGACAGTAGGAATTTAATCATATTACATTTCAAACCATGTGGAGGAATCATACACAAAATTCGATTAGTAGTAAAAGTTGATTAGTACTTTATTTATTTTGCAACATCCAAAAATAAGATGAAAGGAGAAAAGAAGATAATCTTTATTCACAAATGAATCCAGAAAGGACAAAGTTGAAGTCTAATAAAAATAAATGGTTGGATACATAATTGAGTTCATCTCACCACCACAGAAAGAAAAGGGCAGTTGCAGTAGGACCACATTTGCTTTATTCTGTCATATACTCATTGGAAGGACTCACAGGAAGCAGATATAAAGAACATGGAATGACATGGACAAACAATACCATTAAACAAACTGTTCTCAAGTTGATGCACACCTACTGCAGGATGAGACAGTAACACATAAGTAAAGAAAAAACAATGTGGCCTCTGCCTTCCAGTGGAGCACACACGAGAAACTGAATCCGTCTGTAGTACACATCAAGCTTGCAATTGCCTGGCATATACAAATGCACCCTGAGTGAAATCTTGGTGTAATTGAAGTATCCTATGATCTCTAAATAATTTAAGCTGGTAGGGCCCACAGAAAATCCTCCAGTCCAGCCTTCTGCTCAGAATAGAATTGGCTGTCAGGTCAGATCAGGTGAATCTTGAAAACCTCCAAGAACAAAGTCTGCATTGCGTCTCTGGGCAATCACTGCTTAACCATCCTGGTGGAGAAAACATTTCTCCTGGAGTCCCCATTTCAACATATGTCTGTTAACGCTTACCCTACATCACTGAACAGCCTGGTTCCATCTCCTCAATTACTGCAACATAAGCAGTGAGGGGGAGATGTCAGGTCCCTCCAAAGCAATCTTTTCTGAGATGAGATAGGCCTGGTTCCTCAGCCTCTCTTCACATGGCAGGTGCACCATCATGATAGTTCTTTGCTGATCTCATTGCAGTTTATTGAGGTCTTCCCATTGCAGTTTATTGAGGTCTTTATTGGTCTTTCAAGAGACCAAAACAAGTCACAGTATCTAAATATGCCCTCATGAGTGTTGAGGGAGATAATCTCTTCTTTTGATTTACTAACTCTGCTCATCTTAAAAGAGCCCAGGGTGCTGTCAGCCATCTTTGCTGCCAGAACACTGTTGGCTCCTACTTGCCTGCTATTTATAACATACTCACATTCCCTTTCGACACAGTTGCTCCCCACAGTCAGTCACCTGTTGTGCTTCTTTTCCAGATGCACAGCTTCACATTTGGTCCTGTCTTAGTTTCAGCCAGAACAGAGTTAATTTTTTTACATTAACCTGGAAAGACCTGTGGCCAGACCATGCTGTTACTCAATACCATGTCATGTAATTTGCAATGGGCAGGACTAAGGGACTCTTTCTCATTTCAGGACAGAGAAGAGTGTGGTGAGGAGGAACAAGTTGATATTTTGTTGTGGTTTTTCCCTGCAAGTAGTTTCTTTGTCTTATACCTTTTGTTCTAAATACTGTTGCTGTTACTGTTCATTATCTTATCTCATTGCTGTTTCCAGTAAATTGTTCTTATCTCGACCTGTAATTTTCACCTTTTTGTGCCTCCACAACTCTGTCCTGACATCAGGAAAGGAGAGGGGAAGTGGGAGGCAGAGGAGAGAGCAAGCAGCACCTGGTATGGGAGAGTCTTGGTTGGCTGAGGGCACTGAATTGGGAAGTGGCATTCTTTAAACCAAGACAGGCTCTAATGGCTTTCCTGTTGACTCAAGTCTACCCAGGTCTCTCCAAATGGCAACCTTGTGTATCAGCACACTGACTGGCTCCCCTAGTTTGAGGTCATCTGTAAACCAGATGAAAGTGCACCTGGTCTCCTCGCCCAGGTCTCTGATGTAAAACAGGGCATGTCCCAACATAGACCCTGTGTTTGTCACAGGCCTCCAGGCTGAACATGACCCATTAACCACTAAAACAGTCAAATCCAACTTCACAGCATGATGGAACAAGATTGCTTATACAAAACCAAGTGGGTTCACAATAGTAATATCTCAAACTGCTTTGTGGGCTACAGTAAGTTTCAAAAGGTCATTTAAAATAGTATGTTCTTATCTTATTTGAAACTAGGTCTGTGAACATTAAGAGCCACCATCTGTGCAGATTATATATTATCTTCCTTAAATGATTATTTGTCCTCATACTTCCCTCTAGGTAATAGTTTTTTTTTTTATATTTAGGACATATCACCATGTCAGCAACACTCACTACAAACAAAGGAACAGAGAGTCAGATGCAAACCACCCTTGAGCACAGGTGCTTACCATACATACCTTAACAATCTGTTTATAAAGAAAACACAGTCAGGAAAGAATTAGGTTTATTCCTCACTCTACAATTTTTCAAACTCATAGACACAGGAAGTTTTAGAGGTTAGGTAAAACTGGGCTCAAAACAGATTAGATATATTCACAGGATAAACGGTCTCTAGTGACTACAAAACAGTGATCCAATTGCAGCCTTTGGACATACTGAAGACCTATATGTCTCCATCAATACCTCTTACCAGCCTATTTCAGAGAAGCAACACTGCACTAGGGTCTTTTTCCAAGCCACTCCTCAAGTCTCTCTAACAAAGAGGGCCTCCCATTAAAAACCACAAACAGCAAACAAAACAACAAATCAGAAAAACAACTTCCCATCAACTGCCTCATAGTTTGATCTTAACCTCTGACAGAAATATCCTACCATTTTGTCTCAGCTCCCACAGTATTCCAGGCTTGTATTAAATACCAGGCTATGTTGCAATATTATGCACTGTGACATAAGAAACAAATCAATTCAGAGATCCAAGTCCGGATCTGAATACTTGGACTAATTAAAAGAAACTTCTCTAGAACTTCTAGAAAAGACTAGAAGTACTGTACTTTCCAGAAGCACTGTACTTCTAGAAATCAGTATCTCTATTAACAAGCTAAGTCAGTATCTTCTATGAGATAGTATTAATTCCTCAAGGAGCTGGCTAAGCTGGAGAAAATATCTGTTATTTGCTTCAGATAATAATTTTCCAACTCTTACAAAATTCTCCCTCGCTACGCTGCCTACAAAACTTCAGCAATATTTAGAGGACAGAGGCGCTGAATTCAGGGCTTACCATCATGCAGACAAATGCACCACTTACAATGCACTGTGGAGCATCGTAGTTGGTTTGTTTGCTAAATAATTGAAGTGGAGTAAATAAGGGTTGAGATTTCTGGGAGGCACAGCAGATTTTCTGCTGTGTTAGATGGCCTAAAAGAGAAATATTTTATTTTTTTCATAACTCAGGAGACAGAATTGTTTCCTGCTAATTAGGTATGAGGCAATGAAATGTTATATATGCAGCTAGGCAGCTTAAAATGTAATGAGAAAGAGGGGAAGGTAATGTGATATAGGATGATGAAAGTATGTGGGTATGATATTATGAGATAAAAAGTTTGGATATTTGTAGGGTTATTGTTACACTAATTATATCCAAAATCCAAAAGCAGGGTATATGTAATAAAAGCAGCATTCATATAATAAAAATCAAATCCAGTGGTTTGATTTGCATGGCTTATAAAAGCCCACGTATGTGGAACTTCCTCCAAAATGGTGACTCTATCTTTTTATCTCAACAGAACAAGATGATCCACAAAGTAAGTATAAAAGGGATCTCAAAACACTGGTGGAGTTATGCATTTAAAGAATCTCCTCTTTGATTTTAGTAACAAAGGAACTTTCTGCTTACATAAATGAATAACTTGCTTTTACATATCAAACTATTTCTTCTTTGATATGAGTTTATGCCAAGCACAACATGGAAGAGGAACCATCTGCAAAATGAAGATGATGCTTTGTATTTGCATAATGATCCCTGGTTAGTCCCTAAGCCCATAATAAAATGCATATAACAAAAGTAACAGCAAAACCACACAACTTACAGCTATGTGTCACAGTCAAAAACTAAATCTCACAACAAATACCACTTTCCCAGCAATGTATTAATTCCTATTATCTTCCCAGCTCTATGCAGAAGAATCAAAGCTGTTTCTGTGCCCTGAACAAATGTTTCTAGGAATTATAATTGACTGATTTCTGAAATGCATTATTAATGTCATTTTTATTTTTACACAGGCATTTGAATAAACAACTTTTCTCATAGTCAGAGTTTCTGTAGATGGGTCAGATAACAGGAGGTTATCTGGAGTTCAGTGGGAGCTGAACCCCAATGCACAGGCATGCTTTATGAAGTCCCAGACTTGGTTGACAAGTCTGTTATTTCTGATTCATGGGACTACATACGCATTTCAGTATGACGTCAAACACTGTCACTGCTCCAGTGATTTCAGTGGGAGGATCATAAGCAGTGACAGAACTATGACCTGGCTACAGGAGCCTAAGTGTATTTTCTCCTGTCATAAGAAGATAATTTCACTAAATTATATGGGTTTCTTAATTGCTCCACACATTATTAATTCACAGCTGACTCACCTTCAAGCCTTACCCACACCCAGGATCACAAGAAATAAACAATATGTACTTGTTGTGCCTTCTATCTGGGGATCAGAAAGTACCATATCCACACCGGCATGCCTTTATTAATTGGCCAAATGTTTTCTGCATTCTATAAATTGACATGTAGAGCTACAATACTTTTGTTCCTTGCCCATCCTTTTCTTGCATCTGTTTTTCCAGAAAAGTATGACTGAGTTTAACAGAAGTGATGAGGTTCACAGAATTACAGTGCAGAATACAGAACCCTAATGTGGGAGGATGGGTTAAACAGTACCTTCAAACTCCCTATTTCTCCTGTCAACCCCAGCTAGCCTTAAAACTGCATTGATGAGATGCTTAACTTCTACATTTTCTGCCTTGGTCTTATCACTGGACCATTTTCTGTCTCTTAAGGGTAAATGTATGGGGTTCCTCAGCTCCATTCCAATATGGCTACACTATGCCAGTGAGAGCAACTTTGCTAGGGCAGTTGCTATGAGTTTCTTCCTAGATTTTCCAGTCTTCAAATTTTCTCTGAGGGCAGATCCCTTTGTATTTCTACATCACTGTATCCAGGTCTGCCCTATTCCACATTTTCTCATACCTAATCTCAGACTACAAACAGACACGTGTGACACTAGTTGAACTTCAAGCACCAGTGTTGGCGTGTTTTAGCAGTGGTACAGCAGGCTTTCCCCAGACCCTCCACTGTCCTCAGAGAGAGGGGCCTGGGGACAGGTTACCAGCACCGAAGGGTCTCTGTGATCAAACCTCGGGAGCAGATACGAAGTGGTCTACAGCCTGGACAATTGTTTCTTACCCGAAGTATCAGTCCCAGTCTTCCCAGAGGCATGCTGCTTTTCACCCCATCTCACAATGGATGAGTGCTACAGCAACAGAGGGTAGCAGCCTGGATAAGGGGCCACGTGATCTAGAGTTAGATGCTGACCACCCCTGCTCTCTCTAACATTTTGCATTATCACATGCCCTTTAATTACAGATTGTTGCCCTTGCACTAGGTTCAGCTGTGTTGGAATACGGGACAGATTTATGTCTGGCTACGGTACATCTACCAGGAAATCTTTCAGTCTTTACTAAATAGAAATATTTAATTTGTCAACCAGCAGTTTCCTCTAAAGGTTAATGACCTCTCTTATTAAAAATATGAACCCTACATCTAATTTGAAATTTTCTGGCCTCAGATTCTACTCACTGATTCCTGTTATGTCTTCTGTTCCTGTAAAAGTGACCTTTTAGTAATCCCTTATTTTAGCATCATGTGTTTTCTCCTCAGGAAAGCACTTAAACATGCTTACAAATGACCAACACTCTAGTTTTATTTTAAGAAGAGAACTCAAATGTTAAGTTTAGCATTCTCCTTAAGTAATTGGAGGTCACGTAAAAATATCTTGTTGTCGCTCATTTCTACATGCTCTTAACTAGAGACAAATGTTAGAAATATCCTTAGAAAGGCAGAAACAGGCAAATCATCCCTGCTTGGCCTGGTTACACAGCATGAATCAACAGTGGCCACAGATTTGCAACACATTCAAACTTTTTTAAAAAAAGGGGGGGGGAAGAGCACTACTTATGCAGGCAGTGAAACAAAGTTATTCCCTGTAAATCTAGCATACACAGAACACTTACAAATTATTAACTAGCATTGAAGTTAAAGAATTATAACAAAAGGAAACAAAAAACTCCCACCAAAACCCAAAAAAACAAAACCAACCAACCAACCAAAACAAACAGAAACACTCCCCTAACTGGAATAGCAAAACTATATGAAATTATAAACTACAGATTTTGCTCTGATTTAACTTACAGTAAGAAAAGAAATAATCACATTTGAAAAGCTGTAATATTCCAGTGCTATCTGAAAGGAAGGCCTTCTTCCTTTACTGCCTAAAGATTTCATAAGTTATTATTGCTAACCTGCTTCATTCAAAGCTCCAGAATAATTTTTACACTGGTTTAATATATACTTTTTTTTTTTTGCAACTAGAACTTAAAAAGGACAGCTTGAGAAGTTTTACTAATTATTTGTTAAATTAACTTAAAATACATTTTTTCATCTTAAAAGTAGCCAGATTCAGGCTTAAAATTGCAACTGAGATTCACACCTTTGAGAGATTTGAGCAGCTAGTTATCAAATTCACTGGCTGAGGCAGTAATGCAATGGTGCATGAGCTGTTCTCTCATCTTCAGTGGTTTCCTGTTAACCTGGTATCTCAACCTGACAGCCTTCTCAAACGAGATGACTGCTAGGTGGTGAGGGAAGAACAGTGGACACTGTTTATCTCAGCTGCAGTAATGCCTTTGACACTGTCTCTCACAACAACCTAGCAGACCAGCAATGTGGTTTGGTCCAGATAAGTGGACAGGGAGGTAAACTGACTACAAAACCCATTGCGCTTTAAGGGTTGCAGTTAGCGGCACCAAGTCTAGCAAAACACAGCTGGAGGACGCCAGCAGAAGAACCTGGGGCCAAGACAATTTAGTCTCTTCATCAGTGATGTGGATGCTGGCATAGTGGATACCCTCAGCAAGTCTACAGATGATACAAAACAGAGAGCAGCGTCTGATGCACTAGAGCACCTTGCTGCCATCCAGCAGAACCTAGACAGACTGAAGGAACTGGCCAACAGAAACCTCGTGCAGCTCAACAAAATTAAATGCCATATCCTGGATAGGAGTAATTCCAACCACCACTAGAGGCTGGGAAGCAGCTCCCTAAAGGACCTGGACATCTGGATGGACAAGCTATGAGCCAACAATGCGTCCCTGCAGCAAAGCAGGCCAACAGTGTCCAGCATGGCATTAAGCAGAGCATCACCAGGAGGTCAAGGGAGGTGATCCCGTCCCCTCTCCTCAGTCCTGGTGAGACACAGCTGGAGGGCTGGGTCCAGTGCTGAGATCCCCCCCAAAAAAGACACATAGGCATGGTGGACTGAGTCAGCCAAAGGACCAGGAAGATTGAGAGGGCTCGGAGCATCGGACAAAGGAAGTGAGGCTCAGAGAACAGGCCATATTCAGCCTGGAGAAGCTCAAGGGCATCCTATTCATCCTACCCACTCCTGATGGGGCAAGCAAAAAAGATGGAGCCAGGCTCTTTTCAGTGATGTCCAGTGACAGGATGACAAGCAATGTGCAGAAATTCAAATAAAGGAAACTGATGTTAAACACAAGAAAACTTCCCACTGAGAGAGTGATTGAACACTGGACCAGGCTACTCAGCGAGGTTGTGGAGTCTCCACCCTTGGAGATACTCAGAATCTGATGGTTTACTGTACTGAGCAACATGTTCTGTCTGACTGTGATCTCAGTAGGAGACGTTGGATTAGATTATGTCCAAGGGTCATTGCCACCCTCAACCACTCTGTGATGTTGTGACTATGCATGTAAAAATAGAAATTCTTTTCATTAGAGATATAATTTTGCCACTCTGAGCAATCACTTGCCTCTCACCACAAACTGTTTTTTGAAACTTTCATGATCTGTAGAACTTTTCTCTTGGCCATTTTGATAAACATTTATTTTTCCATAACTCATCCACTCTGTTAAGAGGAGTTAAATCCTTTCAGTGTGAAAGTGCATAATGTGTTTTCAGGGTGAAAAAGCAGGACGAGGAAAATAATACAGGATGAACTTCTTATGCTAGAAGAAAATACAACTGGCTATATTTAGAGAAGACAGCAAATGAACTCTTGGAAATGACTTTATCAACACCTGTGATAAGTGGAACTATCCATATGCTTGAAGTTAGGCTTGTGATTAAGAATATTGAACAAGTATCAGAGTATAATACAAGGAAGCCCCTTGAATTCTGTTCAGCAGATGGACAAAGTCTAGAGCAACAAAATCAGTCAAACAAGCCAGACTAACATAAATAAGACTAACATAAAGCCATATCCCTGACTGCTTTTTCACCAGTCATCCCTGCTAATAAAAATGTACCCACTAGCCCTTAAAGTTACATCTTATTTACTTACAGAGTTTCTATGCCACAGATACCAATTAACAATCTGTTTGGTATACACTCATAAAGCTCTTAGGAAATTATTTTCATTTCAAACTCCTAAACATGGACATTAGAAAAAGACACTAAGGTTCCTAGACATGTCCAAATACAGCCAAAAGCTTTGCTACCAGGAAACTGAGGTCAGTCTTAAACACACATGTATGTGCTTTACAATGCACATCATCCTGAGATAGCCACTGATGTGCACCACAGTCATATGACAGAACAGACTGGACATGTATGACATGCACAACACACCATAATGGAACTACAAGTTCTTTTCTTCATTACAGGAACATTTTCACAGAAAGATGGGCACCAGGGTACCACAAATATAAGATATTCTAATCTCCATTGTGCTTTAAGGTCAAGAGGACTGCAGGAAGGGCAGGAGAGATCTAACCAGTTTCACCATTGCTCACTAATAAAATAGCTTGGCAACCTGTCCTCATTTTAATTTAGATATTTTGGAGGGAAAATAAAATTGTAATTTGGGGATAGAAAATTTTAGAGTAAGTAGTGTTGCAAGGGATTCCCACCCTGGCTGCAGTGTAGTTTGAAGAGTTGGATGTTTCAGGGTTGTTGGGTTGTTTTGGGTGTGTAAGTTGATTTTCTCCTAACTCTGACAGACGTACCTGAGAGCTGTGTGCTTTTATGTTGCTCAGAAAATATCACTTCCTAGCAGGCTGGTGAACAAATACAACTTAACAACACTCAGAGTTATTTTTTACTATTATCTTGAACACTTGAAGAACTCTTTTCTATTATTATATTCAATAAAAGAAACATGGGAGGAAACAGTTCCTCCCTTGCTTGTTTTCTCTCCTTCACACAAAAAAAAATAAGGCACCCCCAAGATTATTTTAAAATTTAACACAAAAATTAAAAAATGCAGCTCACATTCCTTATCAAATACCAGCAAATTTTCTAAAGAAAGAACAGATCAGCCTTCCTCATCTTCCATAAACAACAAAGGGCCACAAGAGGCCTCCAGTTCCCCTTATGTTTTGGTAAAAGCAAAGTCCAGTTCAGATAAAAAGAGAGATTCAGTATTTTGGCCTTGATAAACAAATTCTATTGAAATGAGCAAATGAATCTCAGGAATGGGGAGAAGCTCTGAACATTTAAGCTGCCTGCTTTAGTCTCTTGAGCCTCATAAACTGCACCTAAGTTTCAAGGATTTTTTTACTAATATTGGATTTAGGAAGCTCTGATTTATTACAGAAAAAAATTACTTCAAGCCACTTTAAAATCCTAAAATGCTGCATAAAAATAAAAAGCAAATCAGTAAATATAGCTGGCAGTGCCTGGTTTCTGTGAGCTCCTCTGCTATTTGTATCACTCCACCATGCAAAGCTCACTCCAAATGGATGTTCTGGCAGAGGTCCCAGACACATACGCCACCAAGTTACAAGCAGCTCACCATCACACCACTCTCAATAATGAGAGCAAGAGCAGCAGTTCTTCAACATCTTTTCCTCTATGCAACCCTGGGATACATTCCTTATGTCCTCTCCTGTCTTCCCCAACCAGATGGAGAACTGCTGACTCCAGGAGAAACAAGGAAGGGAGAGATGGAGAACTGCAGGCTGCCGCACGAGGAAGAGGTTGCTCTTGTAAGGAAAACCATGGGAAGGGCAGCTAGCAGTGACTGGGCAGGGGTAGCAGGAGCAGGCACCCAGATGTGACCACAGCTAGAGGAGGGTAGGCTTGCAGCCCCACAGCTGAAGACTGGTACTGACTGGCCACTATTCTCACGATGCCCCTTGCCGTGTCTGCCCTTGTCCTTCATCTTCCCCAAACAGCTGAAGACTCTCCAGCTCCCCCAGCCCTGCCCTAGTCACCTCTTCCCAGGTGCTCCCTTTGCTCTGCTCTGTGAAGCACACAAGGTACAACCTTCCCCAACCCCACCCCAGTATATTCCACATTCCCCAACAGACAGAGGTGTGTCCTGGCTTGGCAAGCCACTGAGCTGCATCACTGGGAAAGGAGAACAGCAAAACATTATATGGTGTGAAAAGCTGCTTGGATGAGAGGGTAGGCAGCTGGTATGTGAGAGGAGGAAGATTCAGAGGGAAAAGCTGCAAAGCAAAGTTGAGCCCAGGTGAGACACTGAGTGGTAGGCACAGCAACAGCAGGAGAGAGAAAAAAGTAGACAAAGATCTTCCTTCAAAAGAGCTGGAAAGGATTATGTAGGATTGTGACCACATTTTTCCTCAAGCATCCAGGCCTGCCTTCCATTTAAGCAAAAAACAGGAAAGCTCATTTTTTATTGTGCACAAGGAAGCTCTGGGAAGCTTTTTTTAAGAAGAGTGGCTATTTCTCATTCAGGGGACAAGAAACAGATTTTTCTTTTGCATATTGCTTCAAGCACTGAGATAATCCAGGTGTTAGTTTCCTCCTGAAGCCTGGGAACAACCCTAAGCATATAAAAAATACTGATGAGCAGAACAGTTAGCTCATTCCAGAAGGCAATAGAAAGGAACAGCAAAAAGACCCACCAGACTGCATATGTGTATGCTGGAAAGTGAAATGGATGATTTTGGGAGTGGCCAGAACGGATGATAAATGAGGACAGAGGCCTTAGCCACACCCAGGTCTAATAGAAGGGACTGAGGGTTTGGAAATCAGAGAGTGGAAGCATGAGCAGCTTGAGGTCTTAATGAGGGAAATCACAAAGAATGTGATGACAGGGGGGGAAATGGGATGAGTTCTCTAAGGAAAGGACTGAAACATATGTATATATATTATATCATTGTCTTGCTCTCTAGGCCAACAATGTAACATATACATATGTTCTCTATGCTCCATGCTGGGTGTCTGGGTGGGTTTAGGGGCACACCGTGTCACCAAGAGGGAGGAGACACTGCTGATCAGGATCTAGCATAGGTCTTACCAGTAGAAACCACCACAGTCCTGAAGTCAGAATTCTACTAAATTACTGAATTTGCACCATATACAAAGCAAAGGAAAAGGAAGGCAGTTTCTCATTGCTTTTTGTTTTGGATGCAACATGAACTTCATTATACAGCCTAAAATCAGCCTCTCATGTGCAGGAAAGAGGTCCCTCTTCCCTACAGGCCCACTGGCAGATGAACTTGTTGGCACATTCTGGGGTGCTGGTGACCATTTAGAGGACAGGTAGCATGGAAAATCACCAGGCATCTCTGGGTTACAAGATTTTGGATGGTTAATCTTACCCACCTCTGTGGTCAGCATAGCTGAATAGGAGAAAAAGCTGTGGTCTGTTCCAAGAAAAAGGAGGCTTCAGTGGGAGGATGACAAGCATGAGACAGTCCAGAATGTGCCAGCAAAAGTAGGGACATCATAAGGGTGGCAATTTGCTGCCTTTTCCTGAAGCATGTGTGAGTCCAGCAGGGCTGTGGTAACCACAGCCAGCGCCGAGTCCTGCATGAGGCATTTTTGGAATGGTACAGCTTCAAGGATTCAGCATGCCCCTCCTTTCAAGAAAGATGTTATGCAGATTGCAAGACATTTAAAACACATTTAATCATCAGGGCATATACTCTTCTTTCATAATTTCAATTATCTACCAAAAATCATTCAGATGAAAAATTGCTTTCCAAGACAGCATAGGCATCTACCACACCTGCCTGACTTCAGCAGCACAAGTAGAAAATTTCTCTAGAGGGATCTTGGGTTTTGGTGGGGTTTTTTCTTGCTATTTTTACACATTTCAGCCAGCCAGAGACTTCTGCCCAACAGAATCATGGTATGTGAGAAAACTCTTAAAGGTTTAAATAATTAAAGTCAAATATTAGAAGTCTAGTTTTCAAAGAGAACCTGAAGAGAAAACCTGGTTCACAAATGATATCTCTATTTTAAGTAAGGCTGCAGTAAAAGTCCAACTCAGTTGTTCCTCAATGGGGAGAAAATTGCAGGTTCATAAGAAAAAATGCCTTGCAAATACAGGGCTTCACTCAAGTTATCTGTTACAATGACTGAGGAAATGGATGTTACTCCTGTCATCTGTAACTACTACAGGGTGGACCCAAGTCAGTCTCTACACACAACTACAAGTGCCACCATGACAACCAAAGGCATGCATATTGTCAGCAATGTAGTTTTCTCAGCATTGAGACTATAATTTAATTTACTGTGGTTGACATAAAGTAAACACCAGCTATTGAAAAGGATATTATATCATTAGAATCCACTGAAGAAACACCACTGGAGAAAACGAACAGCTTTGACCCAGGAAAATCCAACTGAGGGAACAGAAAAGCAAGGCAGCAGAATGACCAATTTTCTGGCCCATCAGTCTAAAAGAACAAGCATTAAATCATCAAATGGGTTGTAGTTCCTGTGTCTGGTTCCGAAGGTATCCTGCAGAAATGTAGGCATTATGTACCGCTTACTTACAATTTGCTTGGCTGAAAGCACACAGCTAGCATATCCTATAATATTGGGCCTTGAATAGAAGAAGCGTGAAATGTGTCCCAGGATACATGCCAGGAAAAGGAGTAGGAAGGTATTGCTTTGGGAAGCAGCAAGTCTTAGCTTTTTGAAGGCTGTTTCAGGGAGGCAAAATACAGGCTCAAAGCAGGGGCCTGTGCATGCTGGACAAGCTGCCAAGAGCCAGGTCTGGTGCAGAGGGAAACAATCCATCTTCTGCAGAGCTATGGAAGAGCCAATTTTACTATTGTGAAATCTGTTGTCTGGTCGGGACCTGCTTTCCCTTTAGATACTAGTCGAAAAGACCCTCTTTGCACACATCAATAATGCTTACTCATAAAATAAACCTGGGCTATAATAAATGAAGTACTTGTTGCTGTGCACTGGCTGACTACTGGGAGTGCACTTGTACTCTAGATTGACCACTCAATTAAGCTGAGCTCAGTCTTCCACCAAAGACATTATCCACTTCTCTCAGATGGTAGAAAGTATTGTAATCCCAAGAAGGATTAGCAGAGCTGTATCATTTTATATCATGTGGAAACCAGACTATTTACCTTAAACTCCATTTAATTTCATTGGCTATTTATTTCAGCTTTTCCTAGGAGGCAATTATTGTGATCCTGAAAAAAGAAGGAGAGCTACACTTGGTATTAAGATGCAACAAGATAAGTTTAGCAACTGAAAGACATACTTTGAGATAACAGAGCAAGTGACATTCAGTTCCTAAAAACAACCTTGAATTCTGCTGATGCGATATTTTCTTGTGTTTCACATTTCCTAGTCTAGTGTTTCCTTCCCTCTTCTCCCCTTTTTTTAATTTAAAATAATTTGTAAAATAGTAGGCAATAATAATAAATATCTACTTGCAGTCTCCAGTGACTGACAGAGGGATTGACTTCCTCACAAAGAACAGGATTGGGAAGTGCAAACTTAAGGAAAATACTGCCATGGTTTCCTCTGAATACTGAGCGCCACTGGACTTAGGCCCTGAGAAAAAAAAGAATGAGGGTGGAGAGGATATGAAAAATGCAGAAAAGGACTAAAGATAGAATACTTCTAAGGAAACATCTGGAAAAGTGAAAGTATAAAATGAGAGAAAGATTGGCTTGTTTAATGCAGAAAGTAATTAGAAAAATTATAGGAAAAAAGGAACCTCCTACTTTCATAGAAGCCAGTGAGAATAAAAAGCCAGTATGTTTGACAGAAAACCAGCAAATGGCAACAAGCTATTACATAATTTCTGTATCTTTAAAAAATCAATTTTAGTTATTTACTTATCTCTTCCTTGTTTTTTGTTTTGTTAGTAAACTCACTCTCTTTCAGAGGGAAGTGTTTGTTTAATGTAGTAAGAACACATCTGCAATTACTGTTTGTGTTCATAAAATCCATGAAGTGCAATTAAACCATATTAAACTGTTTAAAAGACAACACACAGAGCAAAAACTAGAAATCTCTGTTTCACTGCTTTCCATGCTTAAAAATAAACTCAATGAATTGATGGCTTTATGTTTTCAAATTCTAAGTAGAACATTTCTTAGTTCCAGAATTCCTGGAAAACAGTAAGAGTAACTAAGAAAAAAAAACTAGGAACGGCAAAAGCTCAACAAATAGCAACTGTAACTTAATAAAAATTTACTTAATTTCATACTCAGCTGCAGGAAACACCTGCAATTGTAACAGAGATTTTGGTCTCCTATTCAGCTATCAGAGTGAAATAGTTCATCAATATTCTATATTTTAATGTTTTTAATGTGGGTTTTGCTGGGGAGGGAGGATCATCCACTAATTATGCAAAAGCTTTAAATTTTCCTGTTCTGTAGAAAAAAAAATCCTCAGTCTTGAGAAAGAATTAAAATTTAAAGCTCTGACTGTGAGACATCAACAGCTCTGTGTGACATCAACAAACAGCCTTCAATAATTTCCCACTTAGAGTAAAATATTTGCATGGATGTTAAGAAATAATATATGCCCTCATCTATTACTTAGACTTTTTGAAAGCTTCAGCCAGTAAAAGTCAGTTTACAGAAGTATCTTCATTTTTCAGGAAAATATTCTTAGAAATAGCATGTTATTAATACATGGAGTCAAATATTTAAATGCTTTGCAGTGCTGCTATGCTGGGGGTTTTTGGTATGCATTGTAGTCAGACATTCCTTTAATACAATAGCAAGCAATATTAAATTTATCAACTTTTACTACGCTGTGTGCAACTCCCCAGTGTTAAACCTTTCTATTAAGCAATTCAGCAACTGGCTGGCAGGGAAGACGACTGGCCTGGCTGAATAGTGTTTTTGGTTGGAATTTGGGGAAAAAAAGGAGAGTTTACGACCTTTGGAAGAAGGGGTAAGCAACTAAGGAGGATTACAAGGATGCTGTGAGGTTATGCAGGGAGAAAATGAGAAGTGCCAAAGCCCACCTAGAACTTAATCTGGACAGTGCATCCTTGCTAAGTTTGCACTCGGACAGTGCATCCTGGCAAACAACACCAGGACAGGAACATTGATCTGCTGGAGGGTAGGAAGGCTCTGCAGAGGGATCTGGACAGGCTGGATCAATAGGCCAAGGCTGCACTTGGATCACAACAACCCCATCCAGAGCTACAGGCTGGGGGAAGAGTTGATGGGAAGCTGCTCAGAAAGAAAGGACCTGGATGTGCTAGTCAACAGTAGCTGAACATGAGCTAGCTGTGCCCAGGTGGCCAAGGTGGCCGATGGCATCCTGGCCTGTGTCAGGGACAATGTGGGCAGCAGGAGCAGGCAGTGATTGCCCCTCTGTACTCAGCACTTGTGAGACCACATCTCACATATTGTGTCCGGTTCTGAACCCCGCACTATAGGACAGACATTGACGTGCTGGAGTGTCCAGAGAAGGGCAATGAAGGCTAAAAGTCACAAGTCTTATGAGGAGCAGCTAAGGGAACTGGGGTTGTTTAGCCCAAAGCAAAAGAGGCTTAGAGGGGAACTTATCACTCTCTACTACTGCCTGAAAAGAGGTTGTAGACAGGTGTGGGTCAGTCTCTTCTTCCAAGTAACGAGATGAAACAGCGTCATGTTGCACCAGCGGAGGGTTGGATTGGATATTAGGAAAAATTTCTTCAATGAAAGAGAGGGCAAGCATCACAATAGGCTACCCAGGAAAATGGTGGAAACAGCATCCCAGGACGTACCCAAAAAACATGTAGATGTGGTGCTTAACAACATGGTTTAGTGGTGAACATGATGGTACTGGGTTAACGGTTGGACTTGGGTCTCAAGGGTCTTTTCTAACCTAAACGATTCCATGATTGTATGAAAAATTTCCTAAATAATGGTGATCATGTAGGCAAAGAATGAGCAGTGGAAGAAAAGGGAATATGAGGAAAATGGTAAAGGGGAAAAAAGGAGAACATGAACAAGCAGGATGTTCCACTGACTCCACTGAAAAGACAGAAGACAAAGGAGTCAGATTTGTAGCTAAGGAGGGAAGTACACATGATGGGAGGCTGTCCTGAACACCTGAAAACCTGTCATCTAACTGGATTGACAAATAAGAATGGCATATCAAATGGATATGGAAATTGGAGTTAGGTTTTTGAACAATATTGCGCTTGAGAGATATGGCAGTGGGCAAAGAAATGTCAGCGAGTAAAAAAAAAGAGAAAGAAAACAGATTCAATACTATAGAGTGCAGTAATTGAGAGGAAACACAGGATTATGCCTAATCCGGTATGGGAAATGGATGTGGTTACTGAGAAACAAGTGAAATGATTGTGTACTAATACTTAGGTCATAGACCAGAGAAGAAAAAATGGAATTTCAATTGCCTAAATGTGAAGCCATATATTACAGGAATAACAGAAAATGCAATCAGCATTGGAGCATGACTATATTTGGCAAAGGTGAAAAAAAAGAAGTAAAAATGGTGGACAAGAACTGAATATGAATAATGGGAATGGGATGAGATGGAATAACATGATTAATACAAAATCCTTTTAGGAGAAAGCCACTGTGCTGGAAATTCTCAGTTCCTTTGAAGGAGATCTCTTCCTCTTTTCCCCCAAAGAAACTTTTACCTGACACTCAAAAGACACAATTTATAGTAGAAAACAAGATTTTAAATTATGAGTTAGAAATATCAAAAAAAATGGATCTAGTAGCAGCAAGGGCTGAGCTATTTCTGGATGTGAGATCCTACGTTCTTTACTAAAAAGAGTTAAACAAGGAGGATGGTGGGTATTCTTAGGGTTGATTTTGGGAGTAGCTAAATTTTCTTATCTTAATCAAAACAACTGGATTAAGAAAAAAAATGAGCTGTGAGACCATTATTTGGTTTTGTTTACACTAAACAGAGAGATAATCAAAATGCTTGTAATAAAAGTTCAGGACTTCAAAGGGAAAAGTTTGATAAACTGAAAGAAAAGAGTTTATTAAATATTCACCTGGCCTGAGGAGGTATCAGATAGGAAGAACTATCTGAGGTCTTGAAGCATTGCTACATAACTACAACTGAAAAAGCAAGACCACAAATAGAAGGACTGAAAGCCAAATTTATGCTATAAACTGGAAATTCATAAGCTGGAAATATCAAAGAGAAACTCCTAAAATCTCACAGATAAATCATATGTATTTTATACATCATTATATCACCCTGATATAATCAAAAAAGACAAAGACATTGCTGAAGTGTATCAGATATGCTGCTGCTAGACAAAGGTCACTGGAGTGCTCTGGCTGTACAAGTCAAGAGCTTGAGCACTGAGCAAAGGTTTTCATGACCCATACTAAAGGAAACTGGCCTGAAACTGGTGTACAGCAAGTTTACAGGTGGTCAAAAGAACACCTAAGCTTTGCCTAGACAAGAAGAGGACCCTTGGTTAACCTTGGAAGAGGTTGACTTCTAAGAGAGCTACAAGGTTTCTTTCCATAAATATTTTGTAGAGGCAGTAAAAGAGCTATTTAAGCAAAACAGTGTTAACTTAAGAACAAGTGGATATAAACAGGCCACAAAGAAATTCAGCCTGAAGTTAGAAGAAAACTTCTAGCTTGTCTGCACAGAGGTTTTGGAATATAATTTTAATGACAGGAATGAAGACAAAGAACTGAACGGGATTTTGATCACTTTGCAAATGGCATAGCAGGAGGAGGCTGCCTGGAATAGTAAGAGAACAAATGCTAGGATCAGGAAATCTTTTCCATTCCTAATTTAAATAAAAAAATGTTCGCTGAAACTTGGCAGAAGCTATTCAATGCTGTGTTTAAATGGCTGTCTTTGTTATTTCATGAAACGTACTTAAAAGGATTGTTAAAAGAAAAACCTTTCTGTTGAAAGACAGCATGGTGTTTTTATGAAGTACAAACAATAAGTATCCTGCAATCCCAGCCAGCACACTGAAGGCCCATTAAAATAAGTTGCAGAAAATTCATTAGGAACAGTGATAACTATAAAAATGAGGCATTATTGCAACAGTCTAAAATTCATGTATTTTGGAGCTATGTATTTTGGTAAAATTGATGATAGCAAAAACCATCTGTGGTTAGGACAGTGGACTGGGAGTTAACAGCTCAGTTCCTGAACCTGACATAAACTTCAGGGAAGCCATTCATTCTGCTGCTTAATATGCTAGCTGTAAAAGTAAAATAATCATCTTCTTTTCCCTTGCCTGATATATATCAGGGTCTCCACACCTGGAGATGGCGACTGTTGAGAACACCAGGGCTGTTTCTCATATTATGTTTCTCATGTTACTGTGATCAGCAAATCGATCACGCAGGATGACTTTGGGTCTGTTGGTTCATTTCTACTGTGCTGGCTTCTAGCAACAGACTGAGCAGTGCTTTTACAAGTAAAATCACACAGCAACTTGGAATTCAACCATGACAGAAGTCAACCTTTCTATATCAACCTTAAATATCAAAGCTCTGGCTTGTAAATGAATTATATGCAAATGGAAGACAATGCAACTACAACCAGTCCTCACGTGGTCAGTCACAAAACTATCATAATTAACAATTGCCAGTCTTCAAGTTCAAAGGTCCAACTCAGTCACACTCTTAAGATTTAAATAAAAATAAAATGTACATTAACTTCATCTTTAATATCTTTTCATAGAAGATACTCTGTGTTTCAAGACATCTTTTTGAATGCTTGTTTTATACAACTTCAGTACCTCCCACCAACATAACAAGAGGAAATGGGATAAACACCAAGGATTTCAGTGTAAGCAGAATACTTTGCTGCATATCTGAAGAAGCTTTTGTGAAAAACAAGCATTACCACATTTGCATAAAGGTTGAATTGTTTTATGCAATATTCTGCAATGGAAGGCCTTTCATAATTCTCTTGCTTATTATTACTTCTACAACCTATAAGGCAACACAGAAACCCATTGTACCTCCTAAGAATTGAACATCTACAAATTTTTATCTTCATTTTGAAAACCCCAGCAGCAATGAATTATTAAGGCCTACTTAACATGATGCAGGACACATTCTACCTCTCTGGTATGCAGACAGAAGAGTTTTATTATCTTCCGTCTGCCAAAAAATCCAGTGAAGAGATGAAGCAGTTCTTTCGATAGATCTGGAAGACTGCCCATGTTACCCAACATTCACATCAGGGCACACATTATTTCGGGTTATTGCTGAATGGCTATGTGAATGGTGCAGATTAATACCATGCAGAAAAGAAACAAACAATGCTTACAGTTGTGCCAGCCAGAAAGCAGCCACTCACAGTAACACTGCTGGGGACTATTTCATACGAGTGAGACAGACTGACAGACATTGCCTTCTTGCATATGAAGGTGTTTTGTCATGCACTGCACATAGGCCAAAGAAAATGCTTCAGGTCTTTGTGCAAGGCTTTATGTAAATAACACCAAACTCAAGTAGTCACGTGCCATTATTCTTCATCAAAAGCATTCCTGATTTTATAGATCCAATCCTAAAAGCAAAGAAAAGCTCACTTAGGTCTCCTGAGCCTAGGAAAAACCCTGGTGAATGACGAGGAGATGAAGACTAAAGAGAAAGGATCTTCCTGCATGCAGGTCTTTGTACAACTGGAATTTACCTTTGAAGGCTGATGCTTTTATTACGTGGCCACCATAGGCTGCATCCTTGGTGAGAGTATACTGATCTCTCTCCTCTAAGTCAACCATGTTTGGGGAACAGAAGTGCATCAAATGCAACACAGTGGGAAAGCAGGTCAAAAGCTAAATCTATCACAATCTCCAGGCACTGGATTCCAACAAGCATGGTCTCAAATTAAGGGAGAGAAAAAAAATCATGAAAGGCCATACAACACCAAAATACAAACTGCAGTTCATGAAGCTTTCAAGTTCCAGCCTCCAGTAAAAGCACGGCAGATGCCTACCGCTATGGACAGGTTTCTTGCAGCTTTCCCTCAGCCATTGGGCTACAATCCTAACTGGAAACACATTGCTGAGACAGATGGACCTTGGTCTGCCTCCATATGACCATCCTTAGACCTCCTGGAATGAGTGCACAGAAGGGCCATGAAGATAATCACAAGGCTGGAATTGGATGAAGACAGGGGGAGAGAGTTGGTCCTGTTCAGTCTGCACAAAGAAGGCTTGCTGGAGACCTTATAGCACCTTCCAGTATCTAAAGGGGGCTACAAGAGAGCTGGAGAGGAACTTCTGACTAGGGGAAATAGTGACAGAACAAGGGGGAATGGCTTTACACTGAAAGAGGTGAGAGTTAGATTCAAGAAGATGTTTAGATGTAAACACACTCTTCCTAACATTTATTTGTTAGGAAGAAATTCTTCACTCGGAGGGTAGAGAGGCACTGGAACCAGTTGCCCAGAGAAGTTGTGAATGCCCATTCTCTGGAAGTGTTCAAGGCCAGATTGTAAGGGGCTCTGAACAACTTGGTCTAGTGAAAGGTATCCCATGAGCTCCTGTTGCATACAGATAGAGACACTATAAAAGAAAGGCCTCATAAAATACGGTTTGGGCCCTGCAACTCTAGCTAAACTAACAGCTAGCTTCTAAGTTCCCATCAGAGGAGAAAAATCAGGAATGAGAATCAGCCTGTATAACAATCTATTCTTGTAGAGAAAAACAGGTTGCACATGTAATAACAAAAGATCTGTCCCATGAGAATCCACAAATAAAAAAATTTAAACATCTGTGAAAAGAGAGAGTCTTAGCATGTACATGCACAAGTGCCTTCTAACCAATGGACTGAGTGGCAAGAAAGTTACTAACCAACCAGAGTCAAACACAATGTCATTGAAAACTGTATAAATATGAGCTTCATGAGTAAAGAAACGCTTTTTATGCATGAAGAAACTGAGTCCCGTATGTTTTACTGCAACAAGCTCCCATGGCAGAGGGGTTGGAATGAGATGATCTTTGAGGTCCCTTCCAACCCAGAGGTTATTCTATGATTTTTACGTCTGTATTTTCTCAAAGTCTGTTCACACACACAAAAAAAATAGACATACAATATGGTTTTTCAAAGAGTCAACACGTGGTTTAGTAGAAATCTGTGATACTTGGTAACACACTGCCAACCCTGAGGGGTTTACACAACAAAATGACAAAACAAAAATCCGGAAATGGCAGAGGCAGAAGAGGAAGTTTATTTTACAAATTTTTGACTAGCTAATTTGTTTTTCAAAGTTTTATTTCCATAATTGGTAGGGGTGATATTTCTACATTATTAAGAATTCTTTGCAGGATTCAAGTTATTTTGCCATAGGAAAATTTAAGCTCTAAAACTGCTACAAATTGCATCAGTACACTATTCAACATGTTATATCTTCTAAGACTAGAATTTCCTTGGGGTTTTTTTGTCTTCTGGTGCTCCTCAGTATTAGCTTACATAATGAACATTGCAAGCATAAACCAAACCTGCTGACAAAATGGATGCAGAGCTCTGCCTCCTACATCAAAACTCGGGAAAGGTTTAGGAAGAAAATCAGGGCAGTGTTTTACTTACCACAGCACTGAGAATTCTCTCCCTCTGCTTATATGGGAGTAACCTGAAGAAGATTCTCAAAATATTTCCTTATCTTGGGAAATCTCTGGAGTGCCACAACATCCCACTCTGGTGCTAATCCCATGAACTACCAATTAATTTCACAGCCATAAACCTAAACTATGAGCATGACTTCAGGGGAGCTGCACCTGCCCTGGCTTGCAACAGGATTCTTGATGGCACACCTTCAATTGCTTGCTAAACTTTCTTTCCTAAGCTCTATGGCACCAGTAGTGGGACTGGGACCAAGAACCTATGATAAAGGTCAATGTTCTTCCCTTCGGCCAAATGTCTGCTCCCACCACGTGAATCTGAGATCCTTTTGCCCTGCCCTGGGCTTAGGAGAGGATACAGCTCAACCTTGAATATTTTCCCTGCCTCTATATAGTAATGACAAAATCAACGACCATAGGAGAAGTATTAGTCTATCAGGGTGTTCTGTACCAGGAGAACAAAATTCCTGAAAATCTCATGCCATGCCAGGCAAACTACAGGCAAGAAGACAGAAGAGCCTGCTGGTTATAAAGCATGCTGTTAATCTTTGCTTTTCTCTTCCCCTTGCAAGCAAAATAGTCCAACTCCAGGAATTTTACATAATTCACTTTACTGCCAATTAACACGAAATTCTAATTACTGATTCAGATATTAGTGGGGAGTAGGGGGAGAAGGGCATTAACTTCTCCCCCTTCCTAGCCTCAATTTCCCTTGTTCCATCACCCTCAGTCTGCTGGAGGGCAGGCAGCACAGGCAGCTGCGGTCAGGCAGCTGCTCCTTCCTGCTGTACCTCTCTTATTCCTTCTCCCCTTCTCTTGTTCTTCCTGGCCTTCCAAGGACCAGGAGTGGTCCCACAGACATGTCCCTAGTGATGCTCCCTTTCCAGATGTTTCCTCCTACTTGCTCGTGGCGGCTGCTCTTCCCCAAGCCTTACTGACACCCTCCATGGAGCACTCCACAGCCTCATTTAAACCTCCTAACTTACATCCCAAGCCCTCACTGACGACAAAGCCCCAGAAGCCAGGGCTGTTGTAATTTCAGAAGTCACACTGTGAGCCCCTCTTTTGAACCAGCAAAATAAGGAAAAGAAACGGCAAGAGGCCAAAACATGCATTGCCCAGGCATCTCCGAAAGCTGCAGCAGCTGGGCTGCTAACGCACATGGCTGACATCAGCCAGGCTGGGTTTTTGCAAGCAACTCATTCTGTTTTTTCCAGACAAAATCAGTTTTAGCTGCAAAATCCAGTTATCCAGGTGGGTATCTCTGGTTTGGGGAAAGAGAGGGGGTGTTTAAAGCATGGGGAAAATGCACTGGCAGGGTGTGGGAAGGGGCCAATGTTGCATCTGCTGCGGCTGCAGTTGGCAGAGTCGCACCAGCAGGACTGTGAATTTTGTGCCTGTAAAACTTTCAGGGTAATGCTCCAAAAGTAATAGCTGTAAATATTTATCTTGTATGCTTAAAAAGCCTGACTGCACAAGAACTGCTAGATGCTGGTGCATGCACTGGAGGGATAGAAGGGGAAAAATGTCAAGGCTGAAGAAGTTGTCTGCTAAGGTCCTTCTAAGGTAAATTTTCTGTAGCCTGTCAGCAAGAAATCGTCCGTTTTAGAGAGAGCATGCATTGGAGTATTTTGTTTTCTCAGAGAAGTGTGGAATTTGAAGCCAGGTCCTTTGGCTTATCTGTTGTAAACCATGACTGTTTCTCAGCACCACACCACTCAGTATTTCCTAGAGAAGGGATTCTGAGAAAAAAGAAAGAGCCCCAGTTCCCTAGAAGCATTAAATTAACACAAGGGATCTGTAAACGAAACAGCAGAGGTTTGAAAGCCTTACCCTTTACTGTTTCCTGCTTTCTTGGAAAAATCTCAGTATTAAAACAGATTGGATTACATTACAGGACTAGTTGCTGCTGAAGAAATTTTATTTTGGGTTATAAAACACAATGTTTGCTGTTTTTCTAACTCAATTTGCTTTTACCTTCGTTATGTCACACTGTCAGTAAGGCTCCTGTGAGAAAACGCAGGTTGTTATTGCCTGCAAACTACCCCAATTATCATCTGCTCTCACTTTGTAAAGTAATGTGGATAGAAACTGTGTAGTAAGTATAATGCTGATCTAAAGAAGTATGTTACGATTTTAAATCCATTTACAACTTTTGCTTTGGGCATATAAAAAAAATGACATTAAGAACTTGTTTCCCCAAAAAATCCTCAACTTTAAAAGGTTAACACATCTCTAAATTAAAATAAACAGTAATCGTAACAATACCAACCAGTTTACATCTCTGAATTATAAAATGTAAACAAGTGATCTTGCAAATTTTATTTTCAAGGGTTTGTGCCTTTGTAGTGAAGTTTTCAGCTAGAATAACAACATCAGCAGCCTCGTGTAGACTCGGAATAATTTTACCACAAACGGCTGACTATAACTGCAGCCCTATGCCTGCAGTCCTGACAAAGACGACTCATATTCAATACAGTGGGAATTTTTGCCCGGTGATAGCTACAGGATCAGGCTTCCTGGATAGGATAGAAATCTAAAGCAAATTTTTATTTCACGTTTGAAAGTTTTAAGTAGGTGAAGTGAAAATTCTTGGCTCTCCCAAATGACATCAAAGATTGACGGAGGAAAAAAACAGGAGATTCTTGGTAGCAATATATTTAGCACCTTTCTTGGAATGTAATTGTTACTGGAAACTTTGGGGGTGTATCCATATGCATTAACCACTCTTATACAGTAAAGTCTGGTTTCTGAACTCATAAAAGTATTACACAATATTCTAACTACCTCAAGAGGCCTGATAATAAAATCATAGCATTTCACAATAATTCTAAAGATAAAGCAAATAATCAATTTAAGCTGAAAAAATATTCTACTGAATATGTTACTGCAATTACAATTTCTCTGCATACTGCAGTGATGCTTCTCACATGGCAAGTATGATCAGAGCTAAAAAATATAAAAGTGGCAGGCCTAGGCAAGTAATTGACTGCTGAATTTATGCATGTGTGTAAAAATTTGATTTAATGATATCTTTTTATTAGTATTCATGGGCTGTGTGAAAAATGGGGGACAAAGGGAAGTTACAGTGAAAACAAGCGATGCAGGTCAGGATCAGATTGTTTATCTTGTTATGTCTTAATAATATGCATCTGTTTGGTTTCATCTTCCTGATGCCACCTGTATGCTAAAACAGTGAACTTTTAATGAAGAACATTAAATGATACCATAATGACTGTAAACAATAATCCTTCTTGAGATGGCACAGGACAGCACAGCACTATCAGATTTGAAAAAGAGGGAGTTGTGTTATAGCCATTGCCCAGTCTCTTCTGGAGTGTTTATAAGCAGTTTTGTTTTTAAAGGTAAGAGAACAGCAGGACTGTCCACCGAAAGCCTATACATTCCTCTTGACAAGTATTTTACCACCACCACCTTTTTTAAAAAAAGACATATATCAATCTAAAATCAAACTGCTGAGCCATTTTTAAGCTAGACAGGAAGAAAATATAAATGACACGGACTAACTAGTGAAAATGACGCAACTCTACAGATTTTTAAATTATTTATTCTGGCTCTTCTTACATACTAATGTAGTTTCTAATATCATGAGCAGAAAATACAGACAATCAAACATACAGTTATTACAATATTAAACAAATACTTCAAGTGTAAAAGTTTCTGCATTTCCAACTGAAATACTGAGATCTTTTTCAAAAAATTAAATACAAAAATTATGGCTTATACTTGCCTGCAATTTGCAGGTGACTTAAAATGACCTGAAAAATAAATTAAGATACTATTCACCAAAATGAATTCCTACTTGAGTATTCAGATCAAACAGCAACAAGGACAATAGCTCATATTATCTTTTCAATGTAATTTTAAAACTCAGGCTCAAAATTATAGCAATTTTGAGAGCAGAAGGAATAATTATGGTTCATACAGAAGTCTCTCTGTCTCCCAACTGCACATGCACGTATTAAGTTATAATAAAGAAACTAAGTACTTGCTGAAGGAGGAAAAAAAATTAATTTTTACAGTATGCCTGTTCATCTCTTAACACTTTCAGACTTATTTTCTTTTACCTTATCTCCTTCAGAATACATTTACCACTGACCATCAGATACTTCTAAGTGCTGCCACTGTCTGCCTTGGGACATAAGGGGTGCTCCTTATTATAACAACTAAGTCCCAACTGCATTAGAAAAAGTCATTAATGGACTAAAAATATTCCAGGTTCTCACAAACAATAAATATCCATGTCTGAATGTTTTTAAAGGAAGTTAATGTTAAATCTAGGTACTCTATTTGAGTCACCATTCAAATAGAAAGGAAACTGTCTGAATGCTTCCCTCTCTTCAAGAATGCAATCCCTATAAACTTCTGGGAACTCTGGATTTCAGGAAAACTAGACCAATACTACAGAAGCATATTGAACTTTATAGAAATAAAGTTTTTTAAACTCTTTGTAAGGTTCTACACCCACTTCTTCTTTATATAGATATATATGTAGGTAGGTGTGCATACACATCTAGTTTAGACATCAGCATACATCTGACTTCTTAAAAAATTAAATATTGATTTAATTTAATATTGTGTGATTAACCTAAATGCCAAGCTACCCACAACCAACAACAATAAAACTATTCTCAGAAAGGATTTTTGTTAGGCTTCTGTAATACTTGCAGAAACAGTTCCATATTTTTAATATTTATAGCTAAAAAATTATTCCTCTGACAGATCTATATAAGAAATACAGACATACTAAATATTTGGTAAAAGTCTTCAAAATAAAAATGATTAATGAATATGGTAAAGTATAATCTATTTTATATAAACATTCAACTTTTTAGACCATTATGCTTTTCTTTTTATAAAGAGGCTGTGCTAACAAATAGGGTTTTAGAATTTACCAAATACACAAAAATATATTTATTTTGAAAATGGTGTGCTTGGAGGAATATACTCTTGATTTAAATGTCGATGATATGAAAAAACATTTGAGGACAGGGAGTAACAGAATTAGAGAAGCAAATTCATTCTATTCATTCTTAAGCAATTTAGTGGCTTCCTACTCTAAATCCTACTCACAGTATAGAATATGAAAACAAGTCAATAAAGCTTGACAATAAAGCCAGAGATAGTGCTGTAACTGATAGCCTTGGGTGCAAAGGAATAAATGGCTTCAATGCAGAATGTGGACAGATTCTCAGCTGATGGCCCACTTGTTTAGCTGCTTTCAGTGGGACTATGACAATTTAAATCAGCTGAAATCCTACCCCACCATTTTCTTGTTCAAACAATTCAACATGATCTCTGCTTCAGGGAGAAAGGAGGACAAGATTTCTAATAAAAGGAATACCACCACCTGATTTTGTGTTTTCTTTATTTTTAAAATAGGCAGGCCTCTAAAAGTCAATAATAATATCCTATTGTAGATGTGGGCCTGAAATCAATAAAAAACAGTAAATTCAGTTATGGGAAACAGCTTTGAATGGTTTTAATTATATTTTCCTAGAAAGGCTTATAGAATGTTATTGATATTTGACCTGGAAAGTTCTGTTTTCTATTACAAAGTACATAATATCAATACAGCACCATATATGTCTGCATTCAAAGTCCTTAACCCTTTGCAGGCCTCAAATGAAAGGAGAAGCAGGTGGATTTTCTTTTTTCTTTTAATTTGAGGAAAACAGATGTCATCAAACCTGTCACCTGTCATAAAGCATTAATCCTCCGCTGAAGTAAAGAAATAATGAGGTCTGAAACACCATCACATTCTAGCATGATGAAGAAAGAGAGCAGACTATTAATTTTGTCTATGATGGTAGTTGCATGCTAACTGCTAAGATATCTTTTATTTTACAGCTGCCTCATTCTTTTGCTCTCCTAAAGCTAGCTCATCTGCCTGGCACCCCTGGAAGCCTCTGCCTTCTGTCACTTTCCTAAGTGCACATACCAGCTGATTGAATCCTTTATTAAATTAGATGCTAGAAAAAAAAAAAGGCGCACTATACAGTATGAGCAAAGGAATCCAGTTTCTCAGAATTATAAATTTCAAATCCATCTGGTCTGGGAAGGGGACAATAAAAATATATGGAAAGTGATTAAGAAGTACTCCACGATACCCACTCTAGCTAGCTGCCACAGGTCCTGTGGGTCCATCTACCCTGTGCATTCATACCAGAGCTAAGCAGCTCCAGGAGATGCATAAATGAATATCATTGCCTCAAGTGAATGTAAGAGAAAGCAGACCAGCAGTCACTTGCCCAAGGTAACAACAGCATTAGAACTGGGAATAAAATTCCCAAATCAATCTGCTTTCCTGGTTCAGACACTACTCACTGGATGGCAGCACTAAAAAT
>VZDJ01000041.1:5182683-5354437 GCA_008694505.1 Cyanoderma ruficeps
CCAAAAAAAAAAAGGCACAGAGACAAAATTAACAGTTTAGTGTAAAGGGAAAATTATTTCAAGACAGAAGCATTGTGACCAGGCCAACAACAGCCAAATAAATGCATTCAGGCTCAATCAGAGCACTCGCGTAAAATGGGACTGCTGATTATCCCCAAAGAAAAGTGGGTAATTTAAAAGCCCTGGGCATTATGAGCACACCAGTCCAAGAAAAATGCAGGCACACTGTGGCCAACAGTAACCACTTCATTACTTACAGTACATATACTCTCTATATAAATTTGTTTGTGTGTGTATATATATATGTATATATATATATAGATACATACATATATATACATATGTATGTATATATAGACATAGAATACAGCTCTCCATGATGATTCAGTAGGTTAGAAGTGAAAAGGAGCTGCACAGCGCTTGAAAGGATGACAGAAATTAATGGAGACAGCAAGGCTCAGATGCATGCCCCAGTCAGACACCGGCAGGATACAGAAAATCAGAGCTATAAACATAGGTTAGAAGTACGCAGGAGTCCCTGGTGCAATAGGCCAAGGGAGTTGTTTCAACACCCTGGCATGCTATGCAAAATGATCTTTAAATTCCATTAAAAAGGGAACATATAGTGAGAGTGAAAAGGCAGCAAATGTAAACAACTAAAGAAAACAACCTCCCACCCAGTTAATGCTCTGCTGGGTTATGTCCTGCACCAACACAGCTTCAAACTGATACCAAGGGGGCACCAACACACAAAGCGATTTTTCTTTCTCTTTCATTTTTTGTTTTAAATACCAAAGCAAGGTTTTTTAAGAGACATAATTAAAATGCAACTGTTAACCCTAAGAAGGCAGGGAAGGAATTTTTTATGAGTGAAGTTTTAGTCATAACTCAATAATACAGGGATTCTTTCATGTTTCTCAAGAAGCTTTAAACTAACCAGCTCAATATTTGGATGGATGACACATCTGGGAGTGGTTTGAAAATGCCATTTGCTGAAAATGTAAGCAAAAGGCTCTTCGGGTAGTTTTTTGATACTTGTGGAAGAAATCTTTGGAGAGACCATATACAGTAATTATAAGGGCAGGCACTAAATTTATCAGTCTTAAAGGAGAAGGGAGTATACTGCCCTCAGACTGTGACAGAATCAGTCTTTGGAAGTGTAAGATGTATGGCATTTGGATAAATGCACTGGATCAAGCCAAAACAGAGCCCAAAATGTAGATGAGACCACCACACGAGGGTTCAGAGACAATTCATAAACAGCATGTCAGGGGATGGTTATGACCTGCAAGACAGGATGTAAAAAGGCACAGTTAAGCCAGAGCATCCTTTAAATACAAACCCTGCTCATTTACCAGAAGCAAAGGGAGATCTGCATGTCAAGGAAGGGATGAATGGAAAAGCCAATTAGGGCAGCAAGACACCGCAGTCTGAAGAGGGACCTAACAGGCTCCAGAATGTGTTGTCCACATCCCACCCTCACCTTTGCTACTGACCCAGCACCAACAGCTGTTTCTCCATAGGAACAACATTTTTATTTGTTATACGTAAATGCCCAGCTCCTGGCATCATCTTGCCAAACACGCTGCCCTTGGTTTTCATGAAGAAAAAGCCCTACATTCTCCACAAAGAGGAAAGGCAGAGAAGACTTGAAAATGTTAACCCTCAAGAGTTAGAAATGAAAACCATGCATTGATCCTGTGCCATGCCTGCAGCTGTGGTTGGCATGGTCCAAATACCCCTCCAGGACATGCCAGGCAGAAAGGCAACTAGTCTTATACACGGCCTCAGGACAGAGCAGATTTTAGGGATCCTGGTTTGGCACCCAGACAAAATTTGATCATGGTCCACATCGAGACCGGAGTTCCCAACTTAAATCTCTCTTCTGCAGGCATAACTGTCATGTAAACAATCATTTAAACCCTATTTTCTTTGGTAACACTTTTAGGAGGAGAACAATAAGACGGCATGTGTGACTGCAACCCATCTCAGCCACCCGTGGGAACAGAGCAAACAACTAATTTATTTTACATCATTGTTTGCTGTGGACTTAAAATCAGAGATTCCTTTTTCAAACCGTTTTTATAGGTAGTCAATGTGTCCTGGACAAAGGTTAAGATCCACATAAACTACAGATTACTTTGGAAAGTTCAAGTGTCATAAATCAGTTGAATCAGAAATTTTGAAAAAATAGCATAAAGCAGCAATGATGCTTATTGACAGAGCAAACTGAAACCCTTTAAAAGAGCAACTGTTCCTGAAAAGTCAATTATGCACTGTCATTTTTAGTAGCCAACTCAAGACAGAACATGAAAACACACTAGACGTTACCAGCTTCAAATCTTATCTCAGTCCCAGGAGAAGGGAGAAAGACAAAAACTTTAGATTTTGTGCAATATCATACAGACAAATCAAAACAGGTTGAGTAAAGGAAGTGGAGGTTTAAGCAGCTACTGAAACCATGAGCTCAGCTGAATGACAACGTGTATGTTACACTAGTTTCCTCTTCTCTTCCAAATGCAATACAAGGTGTTGATCTAATCTTATGAAAGCTCTAAAAACCTCTGCTGTAGTTAACCAAGATTCCATGGTAAGTTATGAATACCTGGGTTCACCCTGGTACTAAAACTCCTCTCTAGCAGCAAGAGGTGCTTTGCAAGAAAAACTCAAATCTTTGAAAAGTGCATCCTCTGACACATCATGCTTCAGGGCTCCTGGGTCCTAAAGATCTTCAGTATTATAGCAGTCAACTGTATTTTCGTTTATGAGTTTTAAACACTAACTACTGTAAAAGCTTCAAAGCCTGACAGTAAAGTGCTTACACAAGATCAAAGCTTTCAAGTTTTTTATTTATATACCTGAAAAAAGAATTTATCATTGTTAGCTTTTAAGATGCCTGAGAGCTATGTTCCTCTTAACAAGAACTCTTTCTCTAGTCCCAATGCCTGATGGGAATGTGAGATATATCTACTCTGAAATGTCACCTAACATTAACTGATCTAAAGTTCAGATTTTTCCTACACATTCCTTAGGATAGGCCACAGAGTAGACCTGAAAACTAGCACCTCCATCTTAAGATATATATAATAAAAGCCAGGAGGAGGTGCTGCAGTGACTTCTACTCCATAGGCAAGATTCTTTATAACAATTTAAATAAACTATTAGCAAATTAAAAGATTTTTCATATCACGATCCATAGGTCTTTCACTGTTTTCCTTTACAGATTACAATTTACCTTTTCCACCACAGTGAGAACAAAAGCAGAAAAACATATAGTGGATAAACAAAGGAGCAACAAAAAGACAACCTTGCCTAATTCACAAGAATGTGTTCATTTACCAAAAAACTTTGATAAAAAAGTATATTCTATCTGTGGTTCATATTTCTCATGGTCCAAAAGAAAATAAGAACTACTAAGAAACATGATGAGAAAACACAGAATGGACAGGACTTTGTATATCAAGAGCACCTTTTCCTTAATCTTCCTTTGGAATGGTTCATTTGTGCTCAGAAAAAGACCCAACAATAAAAACAACCCAAAATTTTCACCTTCAATTTGCAGAAGAGTTATGACTGGTTTTATCTTCAAACAAGAAAGATCTTTTAAAGTCCCATTTCAAGACTTTGTAATGAAACTACACCAATTATTGAGCTTTGAAGATTAATTGAAACTGTACAAAACAGCTGCAGACAACAGGCAAACTTCAGCTTTTCCTCTGGATTTAGTCATGAGGAAAACTACCCTGAAATTAAATTCTGGTGCATTTTACAGTATAAATGTAACAGACACACACTCTCTGTACTGCAAAAAAGCTCCAGCTGCTATGTACTGCTTTTACAGGTGCAAGACACTTTTATGAGAAGACTATGTTCACCAGGGTGCTGCCTGAAGGAAAACACCCAACTTGTAGAGGGGAAAAAGTAAGTGATATAAAACAATTCTAAAGACAAGCCATTTACCTTTCTTCAGTACTGAGTATCATTCACTTAATGTAGAATTCCCCATCAGAAACACCAGGAATAGCAACAGATTCAGCTGTTTTTCTTCCCACTGTCAAAGGTTCATCACGCAGCCTCAATACACCACAAGGTAAGAGGATCATGGTCTGCCAGAAACATCAATTTTCTTGAACAACCTAATTTCAGTTACTAAAATGTATTCCTTTTCCATTGGAAATAAACTACTTAGGTGTATATATATACATTCTGAATTCAAGCTACCAAAATAGGGTGACCCACTCAAGGCTGAGCACACCTTTCATCACTTCCTCATAACCTGTAGGCAAAAACAAGTGTAGAATTGGTTGTAGTTCTGTCAAATTGCTACATGCTCTCTGGCATTTGTCTGCAGATGCCTATATTTATTTTGTAAATCTGAAATGGTTGGGAAAAACTTTCCAATAGCACATTTCCTATATCTTAACCCTGAATCATACCTTGTTTTGAGTGATTGTCCTCTGCCTCTACATCTGAGGTAATTAATTTTGGTGTTCCAGACATGGCATATTCACTTTGTTCACATGTGTGTTGTATTATCACTTTGCATGAAAATATTTATGACTATGATGTTAAAAGACAGAATTTTTATTGGCTACTTCCAGTCAAATGAAAAAATCAAACCAAGTAGTAAAACCTATGCCTAAAAAGGCAGTCACTGAAAATACTGGCATTAAATGCTCACTCTCAACTTATTCTTTCCTAGACCCCAGTCCTGACTGAATTTCCTACCTAGGACAGGCACCAGAGAGCTAGATGTGGGGAAACCAAGAAAATTACTGCATATGACTATCAAGGTAAAAGAGAGGCTTGAGGGTCAAGGTGCTCAAAAAATATAAGAACAGAGGGCCAAAGGGGAGCTTCATACAAGGCATCTCTGATGCCATTTTTCTCTGTCTGGAGACAGGACAGTAAAATGGAGTGGGAAGAGGTCCTGTCACACTGTTAGGATTCCTCCAGTCAAGCTTCCTTCTCACAGCACTGTGCGTATTCAGCTTGACAGAGCCTGGCAAAGGTTAACAATAGGTTCCTTGACACCATGGGTGTATTAAGCAAGACAGACCTGGCATGGCTGGCCTTTCATTGTGTCTCATCCCAGTGGTTATATTATAGAAATACTGAACAAAACCTCAGGCATCTCTCTTTTTACAGCTAAGACCTGATGGGTTAAAAAAGTTTTCTGAGCAACTGCAAGTCTGCTATAGGGGAAGGAATATTACAAATAACATAATAGATCGTACAGGTGTGAAAAAAATCATCAAAGCCTTATGCATCCCTACAACTCCAAGGCAAGGCAAAAAACACTGCTAAGTTTCTAATGCAGCCTATACAAGGACAGGACAGGACAGGATTAGGATTCCATCTTGAGAAAGCCCTTTCTTTAAAACCAAGATGAGGAAATCTATGAAGCATAGCATGAGGAGTAAGCCCATCAGCTGTGGTCAGGAATCAGTGGGTATTGCTACACAGCTGCAAGGATGTAAGGAAAAAGCAGTAACTGTAACTGTACATCAGAATTTGTATCTTATATATAACATCCTGGAGAAGATAAAAGATGATCTCAGCAAGCTTGAATGTCACCTCTGCAAAACAAAGATGAACACTTTTGTAGGATGTTACTCCAGGGTCATTTTGGTATTGACAATTTTTCACTCAAGGAAGAAATTATATCCAGAAACTGATACACAATATCCCGTTTCAATGTAATTTCCTAATAACTATGTAAATAACTCACAGCAGTACCCCATGGTGAGGCAAAGCAGACAGCTCTTCATACGTTATATATTCCATGTGCCAATGACTTTTTTAACCCTGTGATACCATTGGACTCAGAAGGTGGCAAAAAAGCACATGAAGTAATTTAATATAGTCACTCCAAATATCCTTACGAAAGCAGAACATGTAATCCTAGAGAAAGATCCAATTAATAACTTTGCTTTTAGATCTTTAAAGACGCAATACAATGACACTCATTTTATTCACAGAAATTACATTAAGCTTTTCTCTGCTATGTATGACCAATGTGCTTTGCATGCCAGAGTTAAATCAACTACATGTTATAATGTTGACTGATACATAAAATGGTTATGAACATGAAAATAGTAAATCAAGAATGAAAAATCTATCTCAAATGGGGAAATGGCTCAAAAACTGTGGTGCAGGCATGACTGGAGTCAGATAAGGAGAAGAGGCACTCAAGAATTCATGTAAGGGGGCTTTTATGTAAGGGGTATTGGATTTTATACCCTGCTCCTGTACTGGTTTACTCAATAAAGCACAGGACCTAACCTATTTAGAGACTAGCTCTTCGTTTTTAACATAATATATATGTTTTTCTTGATGCACAAGATTAAATTAGGAGTCTGAATAACTAAACAGTGATAGCTCCATGGGAAGAAAACCGGTTTTGGCAACAGCTTGTAAAGCCAACAGGAACTGAGCAATAATAAAAACAAAAAGCTACACTTCCAGCACAGAACTGGAGAAAAGGATTTTGTTTATCGGTGCATATCTGAGAGGTGTACAAATGTTAGCTGGTGCCAAATCAGAAGGGTAATTAATGCCTGGAAGTACATAATCTCTTACTACCTCCCTGTTCCCACCAAGAACAGGCATGCTTTGGGATTCTGTGCCCACTTTGATGCTCCGGGATTAATTAATTAATTAATTAAAGTTATTAGATCCCTGGTTCCAGGACTTCTGGTATTTTGCAGTCATATGTGGAAAGAGTTCACAATTAACCCACAAGCAGTAATGCAAGACAGTGATGAAGTCTGAAGAGGCTTGTCTGGATATGTGTACCCCAGACAATGTTGCTGACATGATGACAACTGTCCAGGAATGAACCTACGATTTAAGGACAACACAAAAGAAATAGTGTTTGTCTGTATGTACAAAAATGGCAGGGTTTGCAGTTTTAAATAGACAGCATATTATTTAGTACAAGAAGCACTAGGAATGCTGATTGCACAAATAATTCATAACCCTACCAGGAAGAATCAGTTGGCATGAAAGCAGTAACAAGAAAGGGACATTCTATATATTTCTTCAACTTAGAGCTCTGAAGCTTTGCAGACGAAAGTTACCCTATATCTGATCATATTTAGGAAAAGAATGCTGAAGTTGAAAAACCAAGGTGTAGTATACTTTGTCTTGAGGGGCACTATTATGAGGGCTGGACACTAAGGAATACACACAATCTGAGACCAATGTAAAAGGCTTATACACAAAAGCAAAAAGCTAGTTCTGCCTTTCCTAATATTTACAGCTAATTTAAACACAGCAGACTTACAGAGAAAGTCATAGGATTACTGTTGCTATAGTTATAAGATTATTTTTCTTAAAATCCCTAAGCAATTTCAGGACTTGTCAAAGAACTTTTGAATTGGAAGAAACAATACAATTGTGCATACAGAACAATAGAAGGATACCCCAGCACAATGCCTTTCAAATCAGACGACAAAAATACTCTGATACAGGAGGAATTTTACCAAGTGCATGAGCTACTGAGCAGGGAAAGCAAAAGCTGTTAAATCCCCTTCATATCTGGCTTTGTGGGAAAAAACAAAACCAAACCAACAAACAAAAAGCCCCCAACAAAAAAAACCCCAAAAACTAAACGAAAAAACAGGGAGAAATTCTCTAAACCAGAGCCTGGTATGCCAAGAATTTTGTAAAAGGGTGCACACATCAAGGGCAAAATGAACACTGCACTGGACATTTAATCACACTAGGAATGTCTCTGATCAGCATTAGCCAGGAAACACCTTATGCAGCAGGCTAGAACACGACACTTAAGTGAATAGCAGAGTTTTCACTCCAATTCTTCATTATATTAGTCTGAATAGAAAGGCAACACTTTCTCTCTAAATGACTTGATATTTATTCTTTACACTACAGTAGGGGGAAAAATGCAAAACAAAAGAAAAATGCTAACAGACCCAAACAAGAGACATATAACCCTGTAATATTCCCCTGGAGTCCCTGTGCTTCCTTCAGTGGAAACACAGTTCGCTCCTACAGGCTCTCTTTATATACATATTATAGCCCAATCCTTTGGATAATTAAAGTAAACTTGGAGCAAGTAATTCGACTGAGGCCAATGAGCATGCTTACAAGCATACAGTCACACAAACAAATGTTTGCAGGTTGACTGACAATAAAAATATATTAACTCAGACCTCTTAAATTAGGTATTTCAATTACATTTTAGCAAGGTACATGTTTCCACTAATTGGAATATGAACAGCATGCAAGATTACTATTGCCTTCTGGAGACTGAGGAGCTCCTTTCAGGACTTTCTCTTCTGGAAGGTATCAGATCAATGTAGTGCCATGCCAGGAGCTGGACAACTTTGTCTTATCTCAACAGAAACATGGTAACAGCCTTTTATTAAACAATAGACATTGGTGCTAAATAGGTATTACTCATTTCTTCTACATTTTACCCCTTTGTCATACTGGAAGCTGAACAATTCCTAGCATAAGTAACAACTTTAAAGACTCAAGTGAATTCTATGTATCTATTCTCTGCATAGGAAAGGGATTGTTGCACTCGGTTGAACAACTTAAAGATCCATTTAACATTGCTATGTATGAAAACTAGGATGAATGAAACATAAACAATGATAAATGCAGACAAGACTCTCAGTTACAGGGTCAATTCTACTCCACTGAGGTGCAAGGCAGAGACACGGGTTTATCATCAATCCCCTTATCCCAGAACAAGTCTGAATTATTTTGCTGAAATCTATGCACGATTTCTGAGGAAACTTAGAGACATTAAGAAGGGGATGCACAAAGGCCAGCACACCAACTCAGATGCTGCCTCAATTAGCCTAGGTGATACAAGGAGTAGAACTCAAGCCCTGTCTCTTTCTAGGACTTAGAAAAAGTTTTTTCAACTACTGGGAAGGATTAGGATTTTATTCTACTCAGACTTCAATATATGAGCTCTCTCTAGGAGCTATGCCTCCACAAAGTATTTACAAACACAGCTGAGGGGGCACTGCTTATATAAACCATAGGTGAGCTTATTAGGAAAGTGTCTACGACATTAAGCCACAAGGAGGTATCCTACCTGTTACACTAAGGGGTGTTATCAACACGGCACTATTCCATGTGAAGAGCTGCATCTTGCTGCCAACAGCTGGCAGGGATGCAGCCCTGTCTGACAGGTGTGTGCTGCAAACACCCACAACATTCGGCGCCGTGGGTGAAATCGCCGGAGAAAGGCCTGGCCGTGCATCCCAACAGCAGTGGGGAGCGAGGCACCGCACTGCTTGACACGGCCGACAGCCAGCCCGGGACCTGCCCACAGCAGCCTTTGAAGTGTCCGGGGTGCCCGACAGCAAGAGCTGCAGTGCCTGGTGTCGGACCCTGACACCTGGGCACCTGGCTGAAAGCACAACCAGCAGCCTGCTGGGGAATGATTTAAGGCTCCCATTTAGAATCTAGGTGCCACCAACAGGAATGCACTGAGAATCCTTCCATTTCTAATGCAAACAGCTGGATAGCATCTCTAGCAGTAACGTGAAGTTGCTTTTAAAACAAGCACTTTGCACATGTAATCAGGTCCGCCATGAGTACATTAACCAAGGGGATGATAAGAGTGTTTTGCCACCCTGACTGCATTAATCGCTGGTCAAGAATATGAATATTAAACTAATCTTACGTGGGATGTAGCAGAACTGGATCACAGGGAAATAAATGACTTCTTAATTAAATGGAAGACGAGTATGGATAAAGAACATATCGCTTTCAAAAGCTGAGCAAAGCCATTGCCTACAGTGAATAAAATCATAGTCAAATAAATATTTTCTTCACATAGAAATACTAAAAAGTACTGTCTTTCCTTTTCATTACAGCTTTTCTTTCTCAGTGGTTACTTTGCTAAGGATTCCTACGCCCCTGCTAAAAGGCAGCACCACCTGCCTGTCTAGGAAGCCTACCTGCCACCAGAGCCAGCCAGAGATACCTGAGGCTGGCAAGGGGCTTAGCCAGTCCTTTATCCGTCAAAGTCCTTTTACTCATTCCTAGCACGTAAAATTGAAACAGGCTGTTCATTAAAAAACTTACAAATGAAAGTGAAGACTTTTCAAAGCATATGCCCAGGACTAAAATCTCCTTCTTTAAAGCCAAGGGGAGCTTACCCTTGAGCTCGACAGGAGAAGAGCTGAGTGAGATTGGGTTAACGATGAGTATTTTTGAAAATCTCTGGCAAAGTGACGAAACAGTAAGATTATGAAGGCTGACAGAAGAAGTGGTGCACTAATATTGATTTATTTATCTTGATCCAGTGCATTAATGCTTATTTCCTGCACATACAAACCCTATAGCATAAATCAAATTGGCTCATTCTCTAAATGTAAATTGGAAGGAACACCGAAGCTTCACTTCAGTTTGCAGCAGCGGATCATCAAAACATGTGTACAACTCCTTGCCATCAATATATGAGGTTTTCTCATTTGCAAGAATGAATTACTCATTTACAAGTTTTCTCAGTTACTCTAGAGCATGCATTAGTGTGTATCTGAGGGGTACAAGGGACATTAATTAGCATCAACAAATTTAAAAAAGCAAGAGCAGGGGGGAAAAAACCCACAAAACTCTGATAGTATACTGGAAAAATAGCCTAACGGGAAAATAGCAACAACATTGGTTTTCTGTTTACACAACTGCCAAGTAGATAAAAGTTGGCTTTAAAAGTCTTGTATACAGAATAATAACTCTTCTAAGAAGATAAACTGCATCTCTTGGAGGTAAGGAGTGATACTTGGGTGCTCTAGTTCTCCTTCACATAAATAAATATATGACTGTAAACAGATCTTGAATGAAAACTTAGTTGCATATGACACTGCAGGGAGGGCTTCAAGATACACTAACCATGTGTAATTAACTTCATCCTAGAGGAACCTCCTGACCTTTGCCATACAAGTGGTATTTCCTAGTGAGAATTAAGTCACACCACTGCTGATATTTTCAGTTGACAGGCAAAAGGAGTGTAGAGTCTAAAATAGTAATAGCTTTCCAGATGTGGAAGTTATTTTCCTTTGAAGGTCAAATCATGCTGCCATGTCAGTGCAGGGAAGACAGCATAGCACCCATTCCTTCACCAGAGAGAACATTTTAGTCACCAGTGGCAAGGCCTTTTTCCTGCTCTGGTCAACAGGAGTCTGGCCTCTGACTTCACTGGAGTCAAGACTTTTACTGAGAGACACTACTTAGCATTTTTATTGACTTTGGGAGGTTATGCAGCCTTCACAACCCAGATAAGTTAAGGTGAATGTATTGTCTGCTTAGACAGGTTTTTAAATAGACTTAGTTTCTGAAAGATAATAGATTTTCCCATGCAATAAAAATACTAAAATTAAACAAACATTTTCAGATGATGCTACAAGGCAACTGTGAAGGTGCTAAAAGAGGAGCTGGTCAGCTCTGAAGGAAATTCATAAAAATAAGCCTAGAGGATCCTAAGTAGAAGGTTTTCTCAGTTACTCTGGAACACATATTAGCATGCATCTATGGGCCATAAGAGGCAATAATTAGTATTGCCAGAATGCCTATATTGATGACATAATGCAAAATAACAACTGCATTTTTTTTAATGCTTACAAGTGGCTTTATCAAGCTGCAGGATCAAGACCTTACCAGAAAGCTTCCAGTCTGCTCCAGAAAACAATTAGCACTGTCTGCACAAAGCTTCTTCAGTGGCTGCAAACAAGACCAACTGTGGGATGTTGGCAACAACTAACAAAAGATCTCAAGGATCATAGAGGATTACATCCATGTGTGTTTTTGGAAATATAAAACATGGGCACAATTTTATCATATTGTGATGCAAGTTGAGGAGAAATAGTGACAGAGAATTAAGGTATTTTGTCTAATGGAAAACTACAGGTAGTGAACTCTGTAAGCCATTTGGAATGGACATACTCCAAGATGAGAAACAGTACTACAAACTCTGGGAAACAGAGATACTTAAATAACCAGAGGGGGAAAAAAAAGGCATTTCTTTGCATGCAGCAGCATCCCTCATATGATGCTCATCTACATCTATATGGATGTATGACTATAGAATTCTGAGAAGAAAGGATTCCAAGATGGCAGGTTGCATTAATGGACAAAACCACCTCATTCCCTGGCCAGAGAAGCCTACATCTGTATCAGCAATCAGTACAGAGCAATAGGAGAGTAGATACACACTGATACCGATTATGCTGAGGATCTGGTGTTCAGACTACACATAGCTGGAAGGTTTCACTTCTAACCGGTTCTAGTCTGGTCCTATGGACCCAGAGACCATTTTTCAGTTTAGATTCACCTGAACGAAATCTAATTCAAACACTCCCATTCACTTAAAAAACACATTCCTAATCTGAAGTCACATACACAACCCTGTGTCAGCAGCAGTTGTATTTGGAATAAAAACCTATATATTGAGCTCAGAGAGTTTGACACCAAAGTTACAGAATTACAGAAGGAATTAGGTTGGGAGGGACTTTCAGAGGTCATCTAGTCCAACCTCAAAGTAAGGCCAGTTTCAAAGTCGCATCAGGTTGCTCAAGGTCTTGTACTGTTGAGTGTTAAGTGTCTCTGAGGACGCAGATTCCAAATCCTCTTTGGACAATCCTAGTGGTCTGCAAACTCTGGTGGTCAGTGCTTAACCATCATGTGAATTTCAAAAATTTGATTCAATCACGCTTTCCCTCATTACAACTTGTGGCTGCCACTTCTTTTCCTTTCAAAACACACCCACAGGCAGGGTCTGCCTCCATGTTTTCTGAGTCCACTTGGTCTTCTATCCTTAAAGAACAAGCTCAGTTGTTTCAGCCTTGCCCTGTAGCTTACATTGAACTAACCATTTTAGTGGTGCTCCACATTACTCTAGTTTATCAATCTTTACATTGTACTGGTGGCATAAAGCTAGACAGAGTATTTTAAATACAATCTTCTAATACCAAGTATAGGGGAATAATCACTTCCCTCAGCCTGCTTGCTAGCTTTGCTCTTGCTGACAGTCTTGGGTGTGGTTAGTCTTCATCATCATACTTGTCTATCAAGACAACCACCTTTTTTTATCCAGATTTGCAACTGGCCAGTCAGTGCCCATCTTGTGTTATTTTGCGTGAACTTTGTATCCCAGGTGCAGGACTTTATACCTCCTTCTCCCGAACACGATGAGGTTCTTGCTGGCCCATTCATCCAGCTTGTTAGGGTTGCTCTGAGAGGCAGTCCCACTCTCCTGTGAGAGATTATTATCCCCAAGGTCTGAAGTCATCCTGTTTTCCAGATTCAGACACCATTCAGAAGGTCACAGAACACTAAGTGACAAGTGAGCAAAGTTAATTCACCTACAAACTTCCTGAAAATACAGTCACTCACACCACCCAGATCTCTGACAAAGAACTAGCCCCACTGTCACCCCTGAGAAACTAATTCCTGATTAGCCATCAGTTAGATGGCCATTGAAGCTGCAACCACAACCCTCTTAGACTTGCGGTCTGACCTCTCTTTCAACCACTGTGCAGGTCATCCATGCAGTCCACACCTTCCCAGCTAGCCACAAGAATACTATGAGACTGTACTGAAAGCCATGCTGAAATCAATTAAATGAAATCTGCTGTTGTCATTCACAGAGGCAGCTGTTTTATTATAGAAGGCAAGAATAAAGTTGGTTAAGCTTGGTTTACCTGTGGTATGCCCAAGGTGCCTGTTCCCTGTTACTTTACTGCATTTTGTGCATTTGGCTTACCCCAGCATACCAAACATTACTGAAAACAGCCTCTCAAAGACATAGTCTGTCTCCCTCAGCTCTCTCAGATACATCCCATCCAGCTCCATGGATTTGTAATGAACACTGCTTGGACTCCATCCCTTCATATGGGATCATCAAGCTCTACAGTCATCCTTAATCTGCTGAAGTACTATTATAACCGTATGAGAGAGTAGCAAAGTCTGAGGATTGGCCAGGTCTTGGCAGCCTCTGTGATCCAGTCGTTGGGGAAGTGCAAGCAAACTTTGGAAGGCATCAAGTCCAGTCAGTGTATGGATGTCTCCACTTCCTACACCTGTGAGTCTTCAATACCAGTTACCCATTGCTTCCTCTTAGTGGCACTGGTTAAGAGTAATTGATTAGGCACAGCTGGTCTAAACACCTCTCTTGCCAGAACTCACTCCTCCTTTCTTGTTTGCAGGTCTATATGTTTTATTAAATCTATATTATTATTAGCCTCGCATATTTGTGTTACTGGGTACAACACCAAGTACGGATATATCTTTCCATTAACTTACCTGAAAGAAACTGCTTGAGCATGGAAACACTACTTCCTAACACTGATGCCTGAGATTCAGGCTTCTCAAAGTGAAAACTTTGAGTGAAAACTTACATCAAAGATGTAAGCAGCATAAAGCCAGCTACTTATGAACAGAGCAAAAAAATAAAGCAATCAAACACTCCTTAAATTGAAAGAAAAAGAAGAAAAAAAATCTATACATACATTAAACTAAAATACATACACGGAATGCTCCATAGCACCAGAGAAGTCAATTACCTGCCCACGTTGTGATGCACATGGCTAATATTGAGTGTGTGCACAAACCTTTAATGCCAGACTTCACAGATCTCGCTGCGGTCAGGAACACAGCCAAAGCCATAAATGTAACACCCGATTTTCAGGGGAGATGGGAATGTGGAAAAGAGTTTGGGAAATTCTCCTATGAGGATGCCTTTGAATTGCTCCAGATAACCAGAGAACATTTCCTGTAGCCTTAGGATGTGGCACAAGGGCATTTCCTCATCTCCAGTTCAACCAAGTGAGGCCAAGGCTGCCAAGCCCAACCCCTTCCTTCAGACATACATGGGAGGAAACTCCCCCTTCGGCCCCTGGACTATACAAGAGAGGAGGGAAAAAGAAAGAAAAAAGCTACCATCTTCTGTCCACCATTTTAGAGAGAGAAAAGGGATTCCTCAGCTGCTTTTCCTACTTGACATCTGAATGGAAAAGGCAAGAGATCAAGCTGTTTCCTCACTGCATTAGATGGGAGAGGAAGCAGGATAGAAAGAGGGCCAGAAGCAGCCAACAAAAGGTAAGAAGAGATACTAAAATTCCCCATGTACTAATGCTTTTGAATTCAAATCCAAATTCTTAGAAATCCACAACCCAGCTGAGAAAAAAGGACTTTGGGAAAGCTCAGAGGGGATGGAAGGATGTCTGGCTTTCTCAGAATAAGTACATGTTTTGCATTTGTATGCTTCATCCAAAGTGTTACACAACATGAAGCTTTATATAGCTATACGACAACATACACATCTCACACATCCAGGGAAAAACCTCAACCACACTAAAATTTGTTCAAATGAACACCCAAGTCTAGCAGGACACTAATGTTGACTAAGTACCACAACAAAATTATTCATTAGAAAATATTCCCTGCCTAGTTGTGAGAGTACAGCTTTCCCATGGCAATTCTGATGCCCTAAATTCACTAACATTTGCCAAATAGCAGCAGCTCTTCCAGGATTCCTTTGGAAAAAGCCATATCTCACTTTTTTGTTCTCAGCATGCTGCAATTTCCTGTGGAATGAAGAAATCATCTATATTACAAAGAGGCGCCGTACTAACACTTTTAGAAGTAAATTATTCTACAGCACATGTTTTATGGAGAGAAATATAATACTTGGGCTGAGAAATTCCCAAGTGGAGAGAGATTAGGAAAACAATCTGATAAACAAACACCATCAAAAGTTGTATTTTTTTTATTCAGTGCAAAAAATATTGGGTAATTGTTGCTGTTTGCTGTTCCTAGAAAGAAGGGAATTCTGTTGCCAACAGCTGTAGTTTTTCATAGGAATTATAAGACTATATTGAAGATTTATGTTCCTGACAAAGGCATAAAGTTATCCAAACTAGGGCAGAAAAACCAGAACAGTCTTTTCTCAATGAAACAGACACACATTACTTTTGTTAACTCTTACTATGGCAGAAGTTTTGATCTTCAAAACCAGAAACTCATGGTGTGGTCGATGTTTATAATGATTAAGTCTTGCAATGCCACTCTGCACAGGGTGACCTGGCTTTTCACAGGTTGTTACACAAGCCAGAAAGATACCCTACTATCTTTAAACCAATTAAAGTCATAAATACTTACCTTTAAACTTCCTTCTTGAGATTTTTGGGGGTTTACAACCATGCTTTCCCTAGCTTACGAAAAGGTTTTCTCAAAGCTGTGGCCATCTGACAGATCCATAGGAGAGAGGAGAAAGGGGAGCCTAGGCAAAAGGCTGTCCTTGCATATAGTAAACAAGCAGGAGAATGAAACCTTGGGTCTCTTTGCTTCAGTTACACAGATGCAAGTGGCCCTGCCTGCCTGCACATCACCCTCCTGATTCTCTTGGAAAAACTGTTCCTTATGCACTGCAGGAATAAGGTCTTCCATGTTCAATGGAACTACATCAGATAACAGTATATAGAACTATTATTTTTAAGTCAAGTAACATGTAGCAATAAAACTCAGGATATCAGAGGTTTTAAAATTCATTTATTTGCAAGCAGCCAAACAGCACAGTCTGAGCTGAATCCTGGGCCAATTTACAGTTCCACCCTATGCTGTTCCATGAACATTACGCTGAGTTACAGAAATTGGAAATCAATAAATCCATTGCCTTGAAAGAACTTGCTCAAAGACCCACAATGAGTCAGTGGCAGCATCTCGCCTTGGAAGCAAATTTGGCTTCCATTTTACAGTTGCTTGGTCCACCAGATCATATTTATACAACACCAACAAAAATATTTTTATTTCTGACTTTCTGAAATCGCTGTTTGTTGATTTGTTGGTTTAGGCTTGTTTTTTACTGGAAAAAGAAAATAGACCAAAGATTTCTAAATAATTAGAGTTGTGATTTTTTTAACCAACTGTACTTCTCAGCTGAAGGAAGAACACCTGATCTCTTTGAACAAAATACAGAATAATTCAAAGGCCTACAAAAAATCACTGTGTACATGCCAGTTTTCAGGTTCAGATAGACATAATCTAATAGTCTGTTTAATTACTGACTTTAAAAATCCTACATGTAATCACTGAGAAGCAAGATAAAATAAAAGCTTCTATCAAGGATCAATTTGCTACCACTCCTTAGTCCTGCAAAAGGGTCTGTAAAAACTGAGGATATTTTCCTTAATGGAATTTTAATTGAGCATAAGCAAGTGAACAGAAAGCATTCCATTTCCACAGTATTTATGAAAAGATAAAAAGTCTTAGGGTCTAAAAGAAGGACAGTATATATGGCAAGCTTTTTTCACCACAAATGGCTTCTTTAAAACAAATTACCATTGACAAATAATCAGTCATAAGAATAGTTTCCAATAAGTCAGAAGTTAACTTATCTAGCGTGGCACTAGAGAACACATTTAATTTTAAATGTGCTTATAGTTTTATTAGAGCCAATGGCTTTTTCCATGCTTAAGGCTAAGCATATGTTCATGTACTCCCCCAAGACAAAAGCTTCCAAGTCTGTTGTTAGAATGCAAAGCAAAGCTTTTTATCCCAAACCACAATTTCTTGCATGTAATCAGGGTTGATGCTGCCACCATAGTTTCCAATTCATTCCAGGACACACTCAGCATTTATGAGGGCACAGATGGTGCTCTCTTTGGTTTCTAAAGAACATGCCTAAATATTGAAACAAACTTGGCTTTCCGTCTCCTGTCCTGTTCTTACTCTCTGTATTGCCATCATAAAAATAACAGTAACCTTTGATCTAACCTGGAAGCCTTTTCTAATTTACACACAAAATTCGGCACTAGGATTATCAAGTGCAGTCAGCCCACTCAAAACCAGATACGCAGAAATCCAGCACATTAGTCACAAGCGATCAAGAGCAGGAACAAGCAATCCACAAAACAATTGGTAACAATTTTTTCAGTAACAAACCACATGATCCCGACTGTATTTAATGGCTGCGTGTGTCTGGAACTGTAAGGTTATGCACCAGCTTAAGCAGCAATTATCAAACAGAGAGGCTGATTTGTGAGGCAAATAAAGAGCACTAGCATGACAGTATTTAAGTGAGCAAGGCCTTTTCCAACACACTCAATGCCATGGTTTGCATTATGCTGAGAACATGTAGGTAGCATAGGACATTTATTCCCAATTTTTGAAGATTATTTACTTGTTTCCAAGCACACACACAGCAATGTACACAGAGACCAACAGAAAGACCAACTGTCACAACATTCCATAAAAAATGTCCTAAGGTAAGATAATCTCAGATTTGTCCAGCAGATCTTGACAAAATGTTCTTGAACATGCAGCTAACTGAGATGCAGGTGTACACGATGGTCAACAGGTCTTAGACACCCATCTTCACAGGCTTTCAGTCTCACGCAAAGCACACTGACACTGAAAAAATCACGTCATGTGCATCAAAATACGTATGACCAAACTCAAATGGGGGTACAGCAAGAGGGAAGGGCTTGGAGAAAGATTAATCAGACTGCTTGGAAAAGATGTTCCCAAGTGAGGACTATTTCACTATCTTGCTGGTAACATGAGGTTAGCAGCCAGTGCATGCTGCCAGAATCTGGGACAAGAAATGTGCATTTAAAGCATTCGTCTTGACTTCAAAACAGCTCAGCAATTGCATGCATAGACTGGTAAAGAAAACACATCCGAACAAACATCAAGTCTAGAAAACTAGTTTTAGAAGTACATTCAAATGCCAAAAAGCCAGAGATTATACTGAATAATCAGTTAGCTCCTACATTTGTTTTAAAAATAAGCACCAGCTAGTAATTTTGCAAGTAATGATCCTAGATATTTGCACTCCACTAAATATAATAAACTAGATAAATCTAAATTAGCATATAGTACAAAATCAAAATTGCATTAAAATAATAATAAAAGTAAACAAAAACTCTGCAAACATAAATGATTCAGGAACAAACCACGGTAAAACATACATAAAACAATATTAGATATGAATGGCAAAGACACTGTTCTGCAGCTAGTCAAAACTGCTTTTTATAATCCATTCCCTTTGAGGCAATGGATTATGTGTCCTCCTATACCACAGCCTCTCCCAAGGTAGCCCCTCCTGCTGTCTCCTTGTCTTCTGAAACTCAGCCCTGCTCTTGTCCCAAACTTTGCAATATTTCCTGGTGCTTGAGTGGCTTCCAGGAAATTCAGGCTGTTCCCTTTTCTTGGTATCATGGGTTTATACGACGCATAACTTGAAGTTACTGGTGTATTTAATACTTCTAAAATTATGGCTTGAGAACAAGCTTCAAAATAGCAGCAACAGCAACCCTGGCCTTACCTGAAGGTTCTTGTATTGTCATTTCCTTACGCTTCAGCATCAGCTTGTCCTTAACCCATGGGAACTCCTGTAAGGAATCCAAGAATGCATCAAAAGCCCTGGGTCCTCTGGTGGGGAGAATATCAAGGAGCATCATGGTTTTCCTCTGACTAGTGGTTTGGGCTTTTATTTCTTGAACATGACTGTCTGTGAGAATCCCTTCTTGGTAGAGATACTGAATAACGAGTCCATCCACCAACACTTCTGTACAGAGCTCCAGGCGCAGGGAGCGTAAAAGCTGCTTGTCTCTGGCATCCATCTGGCAACCTAGAGTGTGCAAAAAGGAGTAAGGAAATGTGTGAAGATTAAAATACTTCAACCTTTAACATCCAGAAGTGATATTCGAACATCCAAAAGTGATGTCTGACACCTGTCAACCTTTAGAGAAAACTTCAAAATCAGAATCACCAACCTCGCAAAATTACTAATGATCCCCATCATCTTCTTTCCACTCAGATTTCACTGTCTCCCGAGGTAAAATGATGCAATTTCTGGGAAATACTAGACAGGAATAGAACATCTGGCATTGCAAAGACCAGTCCTTCGCTGGAGTGAAACCTGTGCCAAATAATCCTGCTATTAACTGGTTAAGGTCCATACTAAAGGCAGCTAGAGTACTTGCCAGTCCTTAAGAGACACTAACCCCCCAAAATTAAAGAGATGTCACACCTGACCACTGATACAATTACAAAAGAGCAGCACGATTGGTAGATGCATCTCAGCCAGGCAAAACCAGCAGCAGCTGGGACAGAATCAGCAGGTAGCTTTGACCTACACAATGTATTTCAAGTTTAGGAGGGGTAGAAATGTACCTTACCTACCAGGTTATTCTCACCCTCGAATCATCCTGGAACACTGCTCTGGAACTCAGCTGTTCCGATGAGAAGAAACTTTCTTTGAATTTCCATCTCAAATTTATCCCCTTCTATTTATAGGCATTTGTTCTGCCAAAACTGTTCCTTAGCTTAAGTAGTTCTTTTCCCTCTCTTCTAGTGTGTTCACAGGAAGTGATCAGATGCCCTCTGCCAGCTTCCATTTCACCTGACTAACACTCCGACTAGACAAAAGCTGAAAAAGATGCATTTTACAGCCACTCTACCAAAGAATAACCAGGGTCCAGAGAGACCAAGCAGCTCATTCTGGATCAAGTCAGCAGTCCACACCAGACCTTCCAACCGAATCAAAGTGTCTAGTCTAGTCTGTAAGGACAAACATATCCTATTCATGGCACTTGAAAAGGAAAATGACAGGACAATGCAATTAAATACTTTCTCATGACTAAATAATGAAGTCAAAAAACAGCAGCAGGTGTTGAGTGTGATTACCAAGAGGGTTTCTCATTATTAAACTAGGTATTATTAAACTGGACACTGTTGTTTGCATCACTAGACCTTGCAAAACTCTACTTCATTCAGCTTGAGGATACAAGGAGAGACAGAATTTGCAAAGCTTTTGCAAAAACCTGATGAGGTCTTGTTACCATCAGAGGTGCCTACTGACTTCCAGGACCCCATCAAAGATTGCTACGTTGGCCTGGTTGTTAAAATCCAGGAGGGTGACGAACAGAACATATTGGCATGTAAATGGCACATGGACAGAATGCAAGAGCACAGTGCCATGAGAGAGAGACTGGAAAACCCTGTCTGTGACATCCTCTGACAAAGCTACTTTACAAAAGTGCTTCCATCAAGTGCCAAAAGCACTGCTAGAAAGCATCCTCCTGAAGGACTCCATCTTTACCAGGTTATCCCATACATTTCTCATCTACTGAAGTGAATTTCAAGGTGCTTACCTTCTGTTTAGGGATCATGTGGGAATCAAACACTGCTATGCGAGCCCACGTCCCTAACAAATGCTAGTATGCCAAGCAGAGTTCAAACATCAAACTCCATCATGGACTGAGAGAGCAGTGCAAGCAAGGAGACAGAAAAAGAGCAGGCAAGAAAGAGAACTAGATTTTCCCCCTTGATGTTAGGATGCTAATTTTGGACAGGTGAAGCTGAAGATTCTGGTCTCCAACACATAGTATCTTTACACGATAGGAAGCAGTCTCTGGACTACAGCAAAATTCAGGCAGGAAATCCTACCACTTCTTTTAGGAGAGCATCCCTGAGCTCATGAAGCACTTGCAGAGTACAAGAAAGGCAACCAGCAGCACCTCTGAGGGTGTCACCTCAACCCAGGCAGAAAAGTTTCAGATACTACAAAACTTTTGTGTTTCACATTCTGATTGGGCTGCAAAAGGCCCCATTCGGGAGCCTCCTCACATGATGGATAAAGACTGTACAGAACTTGACAAGTTCCTCTTCTTCACGACCAAAGCAGCCAGCACTTTCCAAAAATAAAGCTCTTACAAAACAAAGGCTTGCACCTTTGGACACTGAGAAATGCCTATCAAGCCAGGAATCTGAAGGGGGAATTTTGGCTGAAAAAGGCCTTTGCCTTGCTGACTGCAGAGTGTGCACAACTGAGGGTTTAAAGTCCTGGTAATGGCTTGGTAAACTTCCAGGATGGGGCATACTGCTTTCTAAGGCCTTTTTAAAGATAAAGTATTTCTCTGTGTCTGTTTACTGTGAGAAGCAAATGTCTGAGTTCAGAACTAAGCAGCTAGATTTGGAAATATATCAGGATTTTGATGTGTAACAGTGTTGGGACAGAGTTTAGTGCAACACAGAATTAACAAATTTCTTTTAATCCCAGTCTATACCTAGGGATTCAAAGTAAGCTCTGAATTAAATTTAGTCCAGTAATTTTTGCAGAAGATGAGAAATATAAGATGTCCATTTAGCCAAAAGATAACATGGTTCAAATGTACCCCAGATACTTCTGAAAATGGATCTTTTCCATTATAAAACCATTTCCATTCAAAATTTAAGAAATATACTCCATGACCTGCTGAATGAGCACAGTCTTTGACTCATCACCATACCAACACAAGCAGGTTCACATTTTTCTGGATCTGACAGAGTAACTGTCCATAAATGGGGGTAAAACTTTTGATAAGAACCCCTCCTGACGCTAAAAAGGCACATTCACTTAGTTTTTTGGTAAGAAACATTTCACCGTTTTCCGGAACACCAACTGCACTCACCTGTCTAACCCATGAATGATTCTGGCTACTCGGAGCAAGCCTGCGAGTTAAAAATCTTACACACACATTCCCCCATCTCCAAAGAAAAAAAAAAAAAAGGCAAAAAAAAAGCAGCAAGTTTTGCTTTTAACGTCCTCCCTGCCGAGGTCTAGCAGCTGCTGCTCCTGTAACAGCCAGGGGCCAGCTGCCCGCACCCCGGCCCGCGCCCCCGCAGGCAGCCCCAGCCCCCCTGCCTTCCTCCCCTCCCGGCCTCCCTCCGCGCAGGGCTGCGGCAGTAGGGGCGGCCCCGCCGCCCCGCCCCGGCCCCCCCCGCGGAAGCCCGGCCCCTGCCCGGGCCCCGCAGCGCTGGGGGCTCCGCGGCACCGCTCTCCCGCTTCCCCCTCGGCGGCGCCTGGGGCGGGACGGGACGAGCTGAGCGGGACCGTCGGCAGCGGCCGCGCGAACGAGCAGTGTGCGGGGAGCGCCCGCCGCCCTCGCCCCGTACTTACACGAGGGGAGCGGGAAGCTACCCAGGAAGCGCCGGCGCCCGCGGAGCTTGCGCGGGGAGCACCATCTTTGTTGAAGGCAAGAGGGCTCTGCCGGAAGCCGCCGCCGCCGCCCTGCTGCGGGCCGGCCGAGGAGGGGCGGCCGCTGCCGGCCCGCCAGCGCGGGAGGGGCCCGCGGCCGCCATGTCAGCTGCGGGCGGCCGGGCCCCCAGCGCCCGCCCGGGAAGGGGCCCGGGGGCGCCGCCGCTGCTCGGGGCCGCAGCCGGGGCGGGGACGGGAGGTGTCTGCTCCAAGGAGGCGGCTTTACAGGAGTTCGGAGGACCTGCTGCGCTCTCAGGAGCCGGGGTGGTGGGGGTGTTTAGTGAGAGGAGGGGTTGTATCTAAAATTAAATTAGAAATTACGAAATTGCAGTTTTAATGGCATTAGAAACAGCTACTCTCTTTCATTACTCTCTAGGCAGACTGGTTCCTATTAGTGAGTGTGCACTAAGCTGAACTCCATCCTTGTGCTGGTATCATCATATCAAACATAGAGCAGTATTATATCGAATACTGTATACACTTAGCTTCATTACTTTCAACTTAACAGCCTAAAAATGAAGAAACTTTAATAGATGAAAACTATTTAGTAAAGTAAGAGCTGGCCTGTGTCTACCACAGTGCTATGCGCGTTCTTGTTTTATTCTTCTCTTACTGAGTGCTGTATTATTCACTTCATTTTGTACGGATACCTGAAACCGAAATACGGTAGAAAAGAGAAGACTGTGATTCACAGAGTTGTAAAAATGAGGCGGTGTCACTTTCGCTCACACATCATGGAATAACTTTTTCCAGCTTTGCATAGGTGTCAGGTGTCACACGGGATTGAGTGGTGTCAGCCCTATTTCTTTCATGTCGGGACCGCAATAGCGATGAAAGGGGTAGGAAAAAAAAGATCTTCCAGTGCTGGAACGTACTACCTTTGAAGCTGCAGGCAGCCACAGCAAGCTGGCTGTGGACTGCACAGCGTGCTAATACCTACCCTCTGGAAAAGCAGGAAAGGTGGTTGCTGCAGCTGCTGCTAGAGACCCTGTTACCTTGTGAATCCCATTTGTACACTCTGTTTAGGCTAATCGTACAGATTTAGGGGTATTTGAAATTTTTTAAGGGTATTTGGAAGGTAGTTGTGGAAAACTTCATGTGCGTTTCCTAGATGCCGTAGCTAGGAAACACTTGCCATGGAAGATTAGAACCAAAAGGATTATTGGTAGACTTCACATACTGCCTATGCTTAACATGATATTTATCTACAAGATTTTGCATTAAGATAGGCAGTCACAATCAGGAATCTTAAATGCCTTTCCTTTGATTTTTCTGTGACTGAGAGTTGAGAATTTATGTAGACACAGAATGTAAATCAGCCTTAAAGGCAAAGTTTGTATGCTGGTTTTAAGAAATGCTTTAAAAAAATAGATACATTTATCATGCAGGCAGCTTTTGCAGAGGTGCTGCTTATTTGACAGCTTTAAAGCAGGGTTTTCGTTTGATGACCTAACACTTTTATCTATAATTATTTACAGGTAATAAATTTGATACAGGGGGTTAAATTGCTTGTGAATAATTCATAAATAATATCTTATTACAATACATCTGATAAACCAAGCTAATTTTTTTTTTTTTGTCTCAGGCACATGTTAGTTTTCTAGGAACGCAGACATAAAAAAAAATCTAAATACTCCTCTGGGTTGTTCCAGAGCAATGCATTAACATATTTGACAACGCTGGAAGCCACACAAGTAAGTCATCATCAGTAGCTCCAAGACAAGAAGTATGCTGCTGTTGTAGACAAAGTACAACTGACGTGGTTTTAAATTTTCTTGCCACGATGTTTGCAATATTAGTTGTGGGAAGATACGTTTGTAAACAGCACAGAGCAGCACCAGGGAGCAGAGACACCACAAACTCTCCGTAGAATTATTCCTCAGTGCAGCACTACACAGCTGCTGAAAGCTTCCCAGCTTCTTGTATTTCTGATTGTCAGTGCTGCTTGCTTTTTTTTTTTTCTTTCACTCATGATCTAAGGAACTGTATTAAATCTGGAAATGGAGTGACCAAACTTGGCGACTTAGAGAATCTCATCATTGCAATCCTGACAGCTGCTTTTAATTGCAGATAATGTGGCTTTATTTTAAAATAGAAAATTAGGACAAGCAGTTAACATCACTTGCATTTCCCATATTTTTTTTGCTAGATGAGGCAAAAAGTTTGGTATAAAATTAAAAGTTTTTTTTAAAATTTTATATTATCTGAGAATGTCTTAGAAAGCTAGCAAAACATATGGATATGCATAGAGCACCTCCAGATTCCACCCAAGGAAATTTTAGAAGTGATACAGTCAGCATTTACACATGTATTTGCTTGCAGTCCGAACAGAGAAAGAAGGAAAGCAGTGAAAGGAAACAGATAAGCCTAGAAAGGAAGACGACAGCACCAGAGGTCCAAATCTCATTAAGGGAAAATCTGGTGTTTCCTTTTCCTTCCACTAGTTAATAACTAGTGCTGCAAATTTATTTGGTGGAAACTGTAAATATGCTACTGGTGTTTTGGGCTCGTCTTTAGCAATGCAGCCCAGGTTTTGATTATATAGTACAGGTACTGGATAAGGATGCACAGAGTTAATACTTTAAGTCCAAGGAGAGAAGTCCTTAAATTCTTTGTTTTGGTCCCATTTGTGTTCAGCCCTCACTAAAGGTCTTCCAGTTCTGTTCTGGGCTAAGTTCAACAAACCTTCAGAGAGATGGTTTGGTTCTATTTCAGTTTTAAGGACAAATACATACATATATTTTATATATATTTGAGCCTGTTTGGTGTCAACTCAAGGCCCCACTAACTGCTCAAATCTCAAAGCTAACTGTGTAGATTAAAAAAGTATTTCCTAGACTTTGCAGATCAATGGACCATAGTTAATCCTGCACATCAGTATCTTCAGACTGTTAAAAGCTTATTCTGTCTGGTTCTGCAGATTTAGGGACCATCGGTGGTCATCAGAACACACTTTTAAGGACTGCTGAATTCAGAGTCACAAGTCCAAATCTGTGGGAACCAAGATAAGCAGTATTTCTTCTGACAATACTATTCACTTTACATGTGAGTTTTTCCAAGTCATAATCCCAGTTGTTTTATTATATACTTTTTAGAAGCTCACTTAAAAGTCACAAACCTTTTTAGAAACTGTACCAGAACAATGAGATTTTAAAAAAATGGTTTTGAGAGGATCCCTTATGCTAATTAGAATCAAGTGGTATCCAAGCATGTATGTATTTTGTTTTCTACAGACTAGTTTGTTTTCTGCTGATTACAAGAGGCCAGATGTGTTCTTAAAACTGGCACAAGCAGATTTAATCTATTAGGATTATGCTGTTTTTTCAGTTGTCTGCAGGACAGCATTCCAGCTTTAGGGACAAAAGAAAAAATAGGAGCCTCTAGATTTGTTTATTAAACCCACTTCTAATTGGTTGAATCTCTCACAAAACCTCAGAAATTAAGAAAGGAAAAGAGAATCATATCTTGTATGCTTGCGTGTCAACTTTAGAAAGAAGCACATAAAACCATTTCTGTAAGTGATGTGTCTCAAAAACAGTGTTAAAATGTAAGTCAGGGTGAGCCAAACTAGGTGGCCTGAAGGCCAGATGAAGGTCTTGCAAACCATTGCTGTCCACTGTGAGCCTCTGTAATGCCAACATCCAAATCTCCTGTGCCAGTCACTAAAAAACTGGCTGATGCCCAAACTGTGGACTAAAACTTAGGCATGCTGTGCTGGATGCTGGCAGGATTTGAAGGCACTAGGTGGTCAGTTGGGAAGGGGTGTCGCTCTTCAGGTGGAATTTGCTACTAAAAAAATGATTCCTTATCCCTCCTAAAAAGAAGATGATGGGCAGGACTGAAGCGCATCACTGAAGGAGATCAGCTCTTGGGCTGCTGGGTAATTGTTTTGATACTTTGTAACTTCCATTCATTTAAATAATAAAGACTTTAAATCAAATGCAGATCAAAGAGGGGAATTAATATAAAATATTGGTGACACATCCTGAACGTCCTTAAAAGTAGTATTTTATTAAAAGGCATGTCCAGCATGTAGGTAAATATAGCACAGAAGGTTTTAAAGCATCTTAAAACGTGGAGCTTAAAGTGACTCTGTAGTGTCTATACATTTACATTTGTTTCCATAATAAAAATAAGTATTTATTAGCAGTACTGCAGTTTATTCTTAGTGCTGTTTACTATGACACAAATAATCCCCGGCAAAAAGTTATAAAAAGGAGAAATAGTTATAAAAATGGTGCAAGCATCAAATGCAAAACTTTTGTACACATTTCATTTTAAAAATCCAGTGAATTGTAAAAAAAACCTCACGCAATTAATACTTGCAAAACGTGACTCAGTATTTCTCAGAATTTGTAGTCCTTTAAATATATTAATTAATGTAGTTCTCTATTTTTAAATTTAATTTAAAGATTCTTTGAGGAGACAGATGAAATACTGCAAGCCTCTTAATATTTATCTCTTATCCCTGACCTATGAAATTATTTTTCAAATGTAAGGCACCATTTTATTAATATGAGAAGAAACAAAATTCACTAATTAACCTGAAAAAATCATTAGCAAATAACTAAAATTAATTAAAGATTGAAGACTAAAATATTTTCACAAAACCAACTTACTTTACTTGCAAATTACGGCATATGAAATAGTTTTCTAATATTTTAGATAAAAGACTGGAAGGTTGCTTTCATTAGGGGGGAATAGCTATTGCTTTTTGTAATCTTCTGTTGCTTCCCAAGAATTTGAACCGGACAAACTCATATACAATACAAATTTTGAAAGGTTCTTACTTAAAGGTTAGACTTCAGGAGCTAGTAATGATTCATGAAATTTTTTACATACAGCCTAGCAAGACATTTGCCACTGCTTATACCTTTCCCATACATTCTGTTTTCAAACAAAAATACTCTTTGATTAAAAATTCACTTGATCTATTTTGTTCTCTTTCAAAATGAAACCTGCCTGCCTGCAGGCTAGTGAAGCATCCTGCAGTAGGCACTGCATCCTCTACCAGAGGAGTTAAAAGAAACAGATGAATTTCCAGCAAGCTTGTCACAAGCAGTTTCCCTCGCAGAAAACACACGTCTGAATCACTTCAGCTCAGGAAGGAGCTGTGTCACATCCATTGCAATCTAGTTAGACAAGAATCTCACTTTCCTAACTTTCCTCTCTCTTTTTAGCAGTGCAGCCAGTCAAAGATATTGCCCTCATTGCAACTTAAGTTCCTATCAATGGTATTTGAAGTATAAGCCACTTTTCACCCCATGCTGAGAAATTACAGAAAGTTGACTTCACCACCCACTTTACAGATGGATAAATTGCAGCTCAGTATTAGTGCTCTTCCTACAGAAAAATGAACCAGCTCAAAATCTCTTTAATGGTAAGAGTTGATGCACAACTTATTCTGCCCTCCAGATGTATCAAACAGGGTAAGAAAAAAAGCAAATCTATGTAATAAGGTGCCCAGAGTCATCTCTCAAATTTGAACATTCCCTGTGAGGCAGAGTGTGGATACAGCAACTCAGCCGAACAAATCGTATTTCAGGGCTGCAACCTAAAGAGATCCAGTTAAATTGTAACAAAGCATTTTGAAAGGGGATTTTTGCACTTTCAGCTACCAGATTTACAACTATTTTTCATAAAACTCGTGTTACCAAGCCTGATCCAAATAACTTCAAAAGAAGAATTTGCACTCGGTTTTGAATCTTTCCCCGTGTCTAACATGCTTCTGCATTTACTATTTGTTAACTAACAGCAGACCAAGTTGCAAACCTCAGCTATGAAACATCAATTACGGAACAGTTTGACTGGAATCAAAAGGATTTACTCACATAAACCCTGCCCTCCAGTGAAAGGAAAATCAAGACAAGCATTGAATTTGTTTGTTTGGGTTTTTTTAGATTATTTTGTTCTTTGCGGTACTCACCACTAAACTTTTCCTGCATATTATCTGTTTGAAATTTTTCCTACTAAATGCAGCTCATTCCTTATGCTAAAATAAATAGCTTTTGCTCCAGCATTATATTCCTCCTTAATACCATAGAAAGGAGTGGTATTATTTTGGTATTTCAGTTCCTGGAAAAATAATGGCTCCAATTCTGGAAGAAAACTAAATGAAACACAGGTGCAATCCTTTTTAAAAATAGAATCTAAGTAGAATAAAATACACAATTTAGCAGGCAGATTGATCCGCATTATTATGGTGATGTAATTTTTGTATTTCTGTAGACTTTTTCAGAAGCACTGGCTACTTTAAAGCCCTGAAGATAACCTGATTAATAAACACAGTTAATCCCTCTCCTGCTTGGTAACCGTGGCACCAGAACAGACCGAGTTTGCTATAAGATAATTTTCTTTTTCCTTGAAATTGAGCTACCTGGCCAGACTTGGTCTATGTGTGGATTCAAACTGTACTGACACTTGTTATTCCCCTAGACCTTAAATCTCTACTAATACACCTTTCAGCACTGTACTCATCCAGGTTGTTAGTTATTTAATACACCTTGTGAGAAGTGCCACTTCTCACAGGAGCTCCTGGCTTTTCCATATCCTTTGCCTTTTGTCCCTTCTCAGACATGAAAGCCAGACAAGTAATTCCCTCCTTAGAAAGCAGAATATTTTCTCATCTTGTTCCTGGCAGCTGTGTTTCACTTAGCTTGTAATGTGCTCTCTGTCTAAGACAGGGGATAGGGACGAGTGATGGTCAGCACCTGAACCAACTCTGCCTCCCCATTCCTTTGACTGATATTCAGCCTATTGTAGAAACTACCCAATTTTAGCAATACTGTGTCAAATCGCCATGTTGTTGTAAAACGAGCTCAGACCATGGTGACTGAGGTTATATGTCAGTGGAATGTTGTTTCTAGGCATTTTCAGTCCTGCTAATGGCTTAGCAAAATACTGAGACCTGCTGAATCTAATGCTAATAGAGAAGTGGTTTTCAGGAGCTAGGCTGAGATACCAGAGCAGCTTGTCATCCCCACTTCCTTTGTGTATACAGAACTAACCAGCTCAGACCTTTCAACTAACTTCTACTTATTCTATTTGGAATTTTTTTGGTTTAGATAGTAAAATTTTCATTAATTTCTGTATTTTTAAAATAAAATTTCTCCTTTCAACACAGTTTTTTATTGTTATTGAGAATTAGCAAATTCCTCAAGCCATTGTTTCCTCTAGCAGTAAATATGATACTTAGATTTATTTTAATGATTGCAAAGTTGGCAGAAATTTTATTTTACTTTATTTTAAATGACTCTTAGACATGATACCCATGCCTAAAGATATCTCTTCCCATTTCCATTATGTGTTTTGGCTTAAGGAGAGCAAAGCCCTGATATCACTTGACTCACTTTCCACTAGAGCCTAAGATTATAGCTAAAGGAAAAATCAATAGGATTGTATCAGGAATACAAGAAAATGCTCTTGGATAGAGCATGGAAGTAAATATTTTTTTAAAACAATCTTTAACAAGGTAATTTACCTGCAGGAAGATTCTGCTAAAATGTGAGAGTTGGCTGAGGTGCAGAAATTCACACAACTACAGAACTCTGTCCTCCCTGTCATATGTAGATTCTGTTTTCTCAAGGTGATGAGACTTAGTCTCATTATAGGAGTAAATTCCTCATTGCTGTAATATATAAAAAGAATTCTCTGCCCCCCATATGCTAGTGAACAATTTTTCCTTCTTGCTAATCATTTTATATTGCTTATCTAGAATGTTGTTACATAAAATATAATTAGAACAATATTGACAAGAACAGATTAAAATAAAATTACTTCTAATCCACTGGGCGCAGCTGCTTGGTTACCTTCCCACTCTACCCATTCATCTTGTACTCAAACCATTTTCTGTCTCCAGTGATAATACTACCATATACCAGGAAGATACCCATACAACTAAAATGCTGCCCTAGTTTACACTTCTGCTAGCTTTAGTGCTAAACTAAATACTGTCACCAATTCCATTTTCATCATTCTTCTTGCAATTGTGTTTATTTTGGTTGGGTTTTTAAGCATCACCTTTTAGGATTGTAGGATTCTCAGTTTTCCTTTAAGTAAAGTGAAGAGGTTTTCTAACATCCCAGATACAAACTGGAAAATCTGAAACTCCAAGACTCAAAAAAGAAAAACCAAACCAATGCTTGGAGTGAAAATAAGGCTTAGGATTTAAGTCCTTATCGTGATTTTTGGTTGACTCATGGGCACTGAACCTGTGAAACTGGCTTTGCTGCACACTCTGAACTAGCAATTCAAGATTATATATATCAGAAGTAACTTTTATAATCTGAAGGGCCCACAATTTAGAAGCTAGTGCTGCAAAAAAGCTACAATATCCATAACGTAAAGGAAAAAAAAAGGCACTGAAATTTTTTTAAATGTTTGAACATGTCTGAAAATTTTCATATCTGAAAATTCAAAGTCTACATGCAAGATCTTTGTACTGCTGAAATCTAATCATGTTCTATCATCAGATTTTTTGTACCAGAACAAGTCATTCCTCTGTGCTGCATTAGAAAGAAGCCAAGCTTTCTGCAAGCTATACTGTGGTTTAGTTTTACTAGTGCAACGCATCAACCCTAGGACTGGCATCCTAATGAGGACAAGAACTGTGCTTTCATACAAAGAGGACTAGTTCCCCCTCCAGTCTGTTTAAAATATTGTTCACAGCTTCAAGCACACTATAGTTACAGAGCCTGCTTTTCCTCACAGGAACTAATACAAATGATACGAAGTCTAGGTCAATATGCCCGATGTTTGGTGACTTGATTCCACATCACAGTAACTAATCTTGATTAGTTACAAGAATCACCACCTTTCACTTTGCCAGCACTCCTTGTCCTCAGCCTGACATTTGCCCTTGTTCTTTGGAGAAGTGTTATTAGAAAAAACAGCAAACTTCCCTGCATCTGCCCCTTGTTCCTCAGAGCTTGGCTCTGCTGTGGGGTACACTTGGCCGGCCTGTGACTGCTTACATAGTCTGCCAGCAGCAAGCCATAAATAATTCCTTATATTTGCAATATAGCAGTCTCATTGCACCCCAAAGCTCCTGTCTTCTCAGTCTGCTTGCTCTGGCACTGGTATTCATGATTTTAAACCCCTAGGGATTTATTTTAAAGGTCCTTAGTACAGTGTGTTTATCACTGAGACCCCAAGCGTATCACCTTGGCTGAAAAGGCACAGTAGTAGACTGTTAACACAGCAGCAGATTAGAGTGCTTGTGAGTGTGATGGAAGTTATTCCATATAGCAGTTCTCTCACCACAGGGTAGAGCTAGACAAGAACTGTAAGAAAAGATTCATCAGAATGAAAAGTGTTCCCAGGAACACAGTTTTTTGACAGGCTCTGCTCACAGGAAAAGCTCTTCAGCCTGAGGGTGGCAGATCTTAGCAAGACTGATGACAAGAACCGTGTGATTATGACACATAGCTAGAATACAAGAGCTCTTTGGGCATGGGAACCAAAGGGTGGTCACCATATAATGTGAAAAACTTCCAAATACATTTTGGCAAGACATGGGGAAAATTTTACATCACAAAATATTTTGGTTTGCTTTTCAGAAGAAAACTCCTCCCATTTCTATACTAAAGCTTGAGTTGAAAATGGGGACAGAAAATTTAAGCCATGGAGGAGGAGAAACCCACCTTTTCCATGACAAGAACAAATCAAGTATATGTCATACCAAAGAACCATCCACTCTGCCTCAGGTTCTTGGTGCCTTCTTTTTCTCCATGGCTCTGCTACTCATTTCAGCCAGCATGTTACAGACAAAACTGAGTGTATAACACTGGGAGTTTAGATGCAAGAAATAAGGTGGTCAGTGCCCCAGACTTCATGAGAAAGGACAGAACATCTTGACAGTACAACAAAGCAGTTAAGTCACAAAGAAAACAAGATTATTTTATGTTGTTTCTGTTTCAGCCTAGATTACAGCAAGTCTTGACAACCCTCCTTGTTCAAGCACAGGTCTTTGCTTTAATTAACAAATAAGCTAGGGAGAGAATTAAAACTATTAATTTGTTGACTAAGGATGAGTCTATGAGCTTGTTTCCCTCTTTACTGCTCTCCTATTATTCTTGTCCTTTGTATTTCTTCTATTAAATACTTTACATTTGGGCCGAAGAATGGGTACTGAGGGTCTTAGTTCCCTCTTCGTGTTTGGAAGACTACTGTAACAGAAAAAGCAATGTCCTATGCTAATACCCAACTACAGGAATTCAGCAGGCAGCCTCTAAGCCACTAATCTGAATGTAATCCAGCAATATTTTGGAGCAGCATCACAAAGACAAAGCAGGGGTATTCATCCTCACTGATACATGTGCATTTATCTGAGTATTAGCTGGGAAATTATAGAAGTTCCTTTATGAGAACACTCTTTCCTGAATAGCAGCAAATCCATACATACAAAGATTGGGAGATTGTTGTGCACTTTGATTTACTTTATTGAGTAATCATCTGATAGCTACAATGGTGAATTGGAAGTTAAAAAATAAAATAAAATGAAAGAAAGAAAAAGAAAATAAAAAAGAAGAAAAAGGAAAACCAAGCCCCTTAAAAAAATCCACATTGTATTTCCCCATATTTTGGGAAAGAGGCTGAAGAAAACATTCTACACTGTAGAAGACACATGTAACTGCTGATATCCATCTTTTGACATTGGAACTGTCTGAAGCATATAGTTCTAAAGCCTCAACCAAAAGAGGTTTAATAATAATAGCATGGATACATCACCACTGTGAAGATGTTAACATGTTAAGGATTCTGGGATACCAATCTGGTATAATCAGCAATATACTCCGTTCCTGTGAAAGATGTGGCATTTCTTCTTAAGGTCAGCTTTCAGAGAACTTTGAAAATATTTTAGACTGATTACTTACAGTACTCCTCTGCTTGCAGAAAAACAGAGTAGTTCAATAAAAACTGATTACATGATCATTTTTCTGACTGGATTTGATTAGTTGCATAACTTTAGCAAGATTATCACAGTGTGATCTAGTTAAGCTTTTAGGATTATATGAACACCAGCACCAACTTAATCTTGGAATCAGACAACTGAGATACTTGTAAACTCTCATACGTTTCTGACCACTTATGAAGTCTCTCTGAGTCCCACTGCTTCAGTAAGCATTTGATAGTGCAGCATTTTACTGACAAAGCAACACAATCTGGACAGATTCCTAGCTTCTCTCTCCTTGCAAGAATAGCATGCCACCTTCTCAAACCCCCAAAGATGCAAACTGGGATTATTTTACAAAAAGTCTCCCTTTGTAGCATCTGAAATAAAAAACTTTCCCCCAGAACTGCCACTGTTTTAATAGTGAATTCCATGTACAACTGCTACTCAGTTCTTTGGCTGATTTTGAGAGTTGCATTCAAAAGTTACTCTGTCTTAGAGGCATTTAGAAAATATATTTATACCTGGTATTGATACTCTTTCAAGTACTCTTTTAGTCTTGTTGGTAATGGCAGCTCCCAGATCTGATTTGTGCTCTTGTTTATAGTTATTCTGCAGCGGTGTTGCAGAGATGGAGCAGATGTATAGAGGGGTTTGTTCAAGTAAAGATGAACCGTTCCATTTGAAGGTGTTTCAGTTCTATCCTTGCACATAAGAACATAGTACTCAATCAAATGCACAACACTGTTGAACTGTTTAAGTCTAGATCTGACACAAGTGATAGAGTCCAGTCTAAACTTGCCATCTTGATATTCGATACGTAGATTGGTCGGTCCCGCTGATGTTTTTACCGATATAGTCAGTAGATACTCTGAATGCGAACTATCCCTAACCAAAAAGGTCCCTTCAGGGGCATCCTGTAACCTTTCTTTGGCTTCAGCAACAGTCATGTTGCCCCAGTACCATCCTGTTAAAAGAAGAGAGAAAGAAAGGATTTGTTTATTCCTGTTTATTTTAAAAGCTGCTCTCTGATATACTTCTACTCACCCATTTTTTAGTTGTTCGAATGCTAAAGTCCTGCAGGCACAGTAAATTTTTATTTGCTATTCAAATTCATTTGTTTTACAACGCGTCTCGTTTTGACAGAGCCATCTAGCCCATTTTTTATTTTCGTATCTATTCATACACACGCATAAACTTTCCTGCTGCGTCCTGAGAGGCCGACACCGGAGCCGGCGGGCCGGCCCTGAAGTAACCGGGACGCGTCCCGCGGCTCCCCGCTGCTCTCCCGCCGGGGCCAGCGCTGCGTCCGCAAGGCACAGGCTGGCAGCCCGCAGAACGCCCGGAGTTTGGGTAACTCTGAGTAGGCTGCTGTCGAAATGAGCTTTGTCTAGCGATCGAAAGCAAAGGCATAAGAAAGCAACTTCGGCGAGGTAGCTGCGGTCCTGGCGCGGCTGCGATGAAGAAAAAAGTCTCTTCCCTTCGCCCGCAACCAAGCCCCCCGTCCTGCGAGGCCGGGCGAGCCGCACCACGCCGGCGAGGGGAGCGCAGGTACGCGCGGCCGAGGGGATGCGGCGCCTCGGCCGCCCCGGCCGGCGACAGCGCCCGGACCTCGCCCGGCCGCAGATCCTGGGCTGCCGCCGGGACGCGGCGCTGCCGGCGCTTTCGCTTCGGCCGCCGCAGTCCGCGGAAGGTCGGAGTCGTCGCCGCCCCTCTCCGCCGCGGGAACGCGACCTCGCAGCGCCGGGCGGCGATGGCCAGGCGTCGCACCGCCGCCCGGCTTCCCTCTCGGCCCGGTGGAGATCCCCGTTGCGCCGCTCTGCCTCCCCCCGGACAGCGCCACCGCCCCGGGCGCTTTCTCCTTCCCGGCCGGCCGGGCTTACCTGCCCGCCGCAGCTCCTCCATAGCCGCGGCCAGCTGCTCCGCCTCACGGCACTCCTCGGCAACGGGCGCCGCCGTCCCGGAGTGCCCCCAGCGCTCCCCGGAGCTCTCCGCGCTCTCCAGGGACTCGGCGGAGCGCAGGGTCATGGGCGGCGGCGGCGGGCGCGGCCCCGCTCGCACGCAGGTCGGGGGCTGCCGGCAGGCGAGGGCTCCGCTTCGCCACCGCGGGGTTCAGCGCCGCGCTGGGTGCATGGTCCCGGCCCCCAGCCCGGGCGCCGCCTGCGAGCGGAGAGAGAGCGTGGTTAGCGGCGAGCCCCGCGAGAGGCGCTTCCGACGCAGAGCGCGTTTCTGGCGATCCCGCTTCGGAACTTCCCACCATCCAGAGGAGGGACCCGCGGCAAGAGATCACCTCCCGGCGGAGCGGGGGAGGGACATCTCCTCCCTCCCGCCGCCCAGCCTGTCCTCGGCTCCTCTCCACCGGGGACTCAGCAGAGGCGGCAGCCCGAGAAGGTGGTCTCCCTTTATCGCAAAGGCGAACCCGCTGATGCCCCGGCCCCTCGGCTGGAGCAGGCGAGCCCGGCCGGCGGCTCTGGAACTTTCGGGGAGGGAGGAGATCGTGGGGGAGAGCCGTGCACGGACAGGTATGGAGAGAGGAAGAACCAGCAGAGCGGGGCAGAGGTCCCAGCCCCGGCGCTGCCCGTGTTTCACGCTGCGGTGCGAATGGACGGTACGCACGGACGCCTTCCAGTAAGGTCATCCCGCGAAGTCGTACGGGAAGTCTAGGAACGGGAGCCCGGCGTGGGCCATGCTTCTGGGGTGGGAGACCTCCTCGCGGACAGCGGCGCACCCGAACTGCGGGGCGGGTGCGCCGGCAGCGCCGGTTCCGGGGATTCGCTGGCCGGTTGGGAACAGAAGGGGCAGCACGATGGAGGACACGCTATAATTAGCGCGGGGCAGGAAATATGCTTTGTCCCGCTCCATTAAGTGCTGATATTAAGGGGAAGAAAAAAAAAATCTTTCCTCTTGGCTGAAGCTAACAGGAGGGACAAAAAGGGCCTCTTCTCTTCGGGGAGCACGGCCACATCAGGAGCGACACAAAGCCGGGCAGTACCAGCGAGGGGGAGCATAGCCGGCTTGGCCGAACCGGAGGGACGGGGCTCACGGGGAGGACCGGGAGCCCCCCGCCGGTGCTTGCGAACCGGGCAGTCTCTGCCTGCGGGTGCGCGGCAGACGCCAGGTGAGGGTTATGCTGAGGTGGTTCCCCCCCCCAACAAGTTCCGCGGCAGAGATCAGAAACTTCTCCAAATTAAACTGTAGTGGCAATAGATAGGGTGTTCCGACGGGTTTCCATCCCAACATATGTAGACACACACGCGGGAACCCCTCGACAAAGCCATCCCCTCCTTTCCCCACGCAGAAGCTCCCGCCGCCGGCTCGGTGACCGGGCGCAGGTGCGCCTGTCACCGGAGACGCTGCGGGCGCGGGTCCGACGAGCGCAGGTGGGAGCAGCCCTGCCAGCGGTGTCCGGGCGCGACCCCTTGTGAGACTCTGGGAGCGCCGAGCCGCGAAGCGCCGCCGCCACGGGAATTCGGTGGAGACGGAAGGCTAGCGAGGCGGTGGCGGCTGGCTGCAGCCGGGTGTCCCCCGGCCCAGGCGAGAAGCGCCGGAGCAGCCTGCCGCCGGCTGCGGGGGAGCCTCCATCCCGGCGGTCGGCAGCGCCGCACCGGGAGCAGGGCGGCAAGGCCGCCGGCTCTCGAAGCGCGGCAGGGCATCGGGCGGAGGGGGGCGACGACAAGGGGACTCACCCGGGCTTGGCGGGACGGGGCTGGAGCCGCCGCTGCCGCCGACTGGAGGTGGGGCGGTCAGGTTGTTCTGGCTCCCGGCGGCGTCGGGGGCCGAGGGGACACAGCACCCGCCGCCAGGGAGAAGCGTCGAGGCTGTGCTGGGGCGGACAGAGGCTGCCGGAGGAAGATGGTGCTCCTGGGGAAACAACACCCTCCGCTCCCCCCCCCCCCCCCCCCNCGGCGCGGGCGGTCTGCTCGCCTTTGATTGCGAGGCGAGGGCATCCTGCCCCCGCCGCTCCCCCCTCCCGGGATGGTTACATACAAAGGCTGCTTTCCAGGAACTTTCCAGGAACCGCATCATGTGACAGGACCCGCTCCGGCGCCTCCGCCGCGATCGCGGCCAGCCGGGGCCGACGCACCGAGCCGCCGCCCCTGTCACGCCGGGGCAGCGGTCGCCGAACGCTGCCCCGCGGCCCCCCCGCCTCCTCCTCCTCCACCCGCGGAGCCGCGGGCGACGCGCAGGTCAGTGCCCGGGGCTGCGGAGGGACCGGGCCGGCGGGGCCGTGCGGGCCGCCCCGCGGGGCACGGCGGGACCCCTGAGGGAATCGGGCGAGCGCGGGAGCGCAGCCGCCCGTCCCGGGGCCGGAGGGTCGAGGGGCACCCGGCCTGCCCGGCGCCAGCAGCCGCCGGCACCTGAGCGCGGCGGCGGGGCCCGCCCGCAGGGCCGGGAGCGCGTCAGGGGCCGATGCCAGGAGCTCTCTGCCAGGGACTTGCGGCGGCCGAAGCTCCTGGGACACCCCACCCTGGTCTCCACCCCCCTTTACCCTCCGGCTCTAAATACCTCGTTGCTACAAACAGCCATTGCCCGCCGATGCGCGCGCCGATTTCCTCCCCCTTCCCCCCCCCTTTTTTTTAAAAGTATTATTATTATTTTTTTTAATAACCACGAAGCTGTTTTCCAGCGTAAAGATGGTTGATTGCGCCGTGGGTGCTGCTCGGTAACCAGCCACCTTTCGCCGCTGCCCCGGCGGCCCCGAGCCGACTTTAGAAAGAGNCACAGAGGGAAAAAAAAAAAAAAAAGGAAAGAGAAGAGGGGAAACAAAGCAAAAGTAGCTGTAATAGTCTCACCCCAGCACTTGGCTGCGGGTCAGGGCTCCCTGTAAATTGCACGGGGTTATCTGGGAGGAAGAATTGACGGGAGAAGGATTAAGGGGTGTCAGGAAAGAAACACCTATAAAATAATAGAAGATAATACCTTTAAAAATCGGGGCGGGAGTGGGGAGGGGGGAGGGAGCCTTTGTTATCAAAGGAGTGAATGAATATGTATTAGGCTGGACTGTCTAGCTGAGAGCGGAGCGGCTCCCCTGCACAAAGCTCCCACACTGAGACGCTGCCTTGAGTCTCACTCCCCAGTAACGTCTGAAATGCAACGTTTCTTAAAAAAAGAAAAAAGAAAAGTAAGGGCTGAGGAAGGATTACAAATCCTGAAGTTTTTTGTAACAGTTACTGCTTATAATTCTTAAGCATCAGGGGATAAGATAATTAATAGTTATCTTAAAAATTAAGTTCTGTATTTAGTAATTAAGTAAATTCATCTGAGAAAAAATCTACTTTATTAAGTGAAATATTGGTCAGTATGATTTCATCTGTTTGTAATGCCTGGGTGCTTTTGAATTTAATTTATTCAGTGTATGAAAAAAAGGTGGTTTTAATCACTGGCACCAGCACAGATTTAAAATGAGGTCTGAGGAACAAACGGGCTTTCTTAAGCATTCTCAGAAATGGTTTAAAACAATTTAAATCTTGAAGGTCATTCTTGTTCCTGTTTTTGTCTGTGAAGTTCAGATAGCCCCAGATCCAGCCTCCAGTGACGGTGGTGGAATTCCCACTAAGTTTTTTCGTTGGATTGATGTGAAGAGGGGAGAGAATAGGTTTGTGCCCCTTGAAATTTAGTTGACAGTTCAGCTACCTACGACGAGAGATCTTGCAAAGAACCTCCCTTACTTTTTCAGAATGACACTGACTTCACTATGTTCAGAAGAACAATAATAAATTAATACAGATCTATTTTTATTACTAAAATAATTCTGTATATGTAGGCACAGAGCTTTTGCTAAAAAATATGTTCTTTTGATATCACAATATTAAAATTAAACCTGTTTCTTTGATGTTCACTAATGCATCTTGGAGAAAATGAATATGTCTTGTCTAGATGCAAAGCTGTTTTTTACAGCTTTGCTGTAGTTCTCTTTTCCTATGCTATTTTATTAATGGGATTTTTATGTGGCTAGTATCTCAAGACTTCCTTTGCTTCTGCTGTTTATTCGTCACTTGAAGTCATAATAATTTGTTTCTAAAACCACAGCTGGCTGCCATAAAGGCAGAGGGAGGAAGACCACGATTTATGTGGTAGATGAGAAACAGGAACAGAAGAATGTAATAAACGTTTGTTACTTAAAACTTCAGATATTGTTTTGAAAAAGGTAGCATAAAAATTAAATAGGCAGTATATCAGCAGGATCTTTCCTAAACAGAGTTCTGTTGATTTTTTTTTATGAGAACTTAATGTCTTTTAAAAATAGCACTAAATATATTATAAACTTACAAGAGTAATGAAATTCAAACTTAAAAACTGCATATCGATCTTTAAATGACAATACTGGCACCTCATAAGAGTGCTCTGGTTCACAGTTGCCTTTATTCTCTGGCTTGAGACATCTGAAAGTGCTATAGGCTCGGTGGAGTACATTTATATTTCACTGTTTCTTTCAACAATGATAGTTGCTCTTTTCCTCCTCTGTCTGCATGAGTCTTCCCTAAGAGTCACAGGAGAGAAAAGAAATAGTTGTAAGGGTAAGAAAAGGTGACTAAATTAAATTACTTTTGGGACTATGGGCCGTACGTAGTGCATGAAACTACTTAAAGCTACTTTTAAGCTTCTTTGGCACTGGGATATTTAATACAGGTTTGGTCTGCCTGAGGGATTTTACTTTATAAAATCAGAATTGAGTAAAGAGAGAAAGATGTGAAATGGTAAAAGGGAAAAGAAGGAGCAGACTCAGAAAACTTAGTTTTCCATCATATAAAGAAAATAGGGTTTTTTAATCTGCCATGTAACAAACAGTAATTCTCCTAAACAGTCACTAATACAAAACCTATAAAGTGGGGATTTAAAATTTTTATGTACAATTGAAACCAAATGCTTTATTTATTTTTAATCTGTGTGTTTTGGGGTAGCAATTCTAGAACAAATGCTGCTGTACATATACAAATATGAATGCTTCTGAGACAGTTCTAGAGGCATATTATCCCACTGGAGATGAAAGGCACAAACTTATGCAATCCCTATTTTTTTTCCTGATATCTTCTATTATTCATGAATGTTGGTTCTGACTGTATATCATCATATGGTAGATACTTTTAATTATGTTTTATATTAGTAGTGAAAATATTAAGAGTTCTTGAAAATCACAAGCAGAATATATTGTTTCTGATGATTTCAAATGCATATGCCCAAAATGGGGAAGGATGAGTGAATTTATTTTTTATTTTTTCTTCAGGAAAAAATCCCTTTCATGACCAAGGAAGGATCATGCAACCATGTTTTTGCAGTCCTGCAAAGCGCCTGTTGCTAGAAATTATTTTCACTTTGTTCCTGAAAAGTATGCCAAGTTTACTGGTGAGCCAGTGTGCTGATTTATTTATGTAATGTGATGTGAGCAGAGGGGGGGGGTAATGTATTTTGGACTCAGCTGATTTTGCTAGATTTGCTCTGATTCACTGAAAAGATTAACTGAATTTTTAAGATAGATTTACCTAGCTATGTGGAAGAATACAAGGGGCCTTTCCTTGCTCCCTTCATCCTTAACTTCCCAAAGATGCAGCACAGAATATCCATTATCCATGGTATACCATTTGGTCAGTTAAAATCCCCTTCAGTTAAAAGAACAGCTATTGCTTATCATGTACATCTACTTATTGACCATATTTTGACAACTGTTTACCTGAACTCGTCTAAATAACAGTGTACAGCTGCCAGGCTTTCTCCCTGTCCTGGGAGTACAGTCTGGTTCTTGAGCAGAGAAATATGAATATTGAGCCTTTAGCTCCAGCAAGTTGGAATGAGTTAATTGTAACTCCACAGCACAAACAAGGTCTGCAATATGAATTCTTAGAGGATTTCTCTCTTAGCAGTTAGGAGAAAGGTTTGCTTATTTCACAAAATGCTCCTAAAACATAGTAAGTAAAAAATAGAGAAAACATATATTTTAGTATATGGGATCACCCTGCTCTTTCCAACTGCCTGAGGAACAGAATGTTTTGATGAAATAGATTAAGATTTATACCAAACAATTTTACACTTTGCCGGCTGCCACCTTATTTCCTGCCATTATTATCTATTCACATGTGAATGCCTTGCCTTTCTTGATAATATACATTTGATAAAGGAGAATAACAAAAGAATTCAGTGAATAATTTCTATGCATCAGGGGTGCTCTAAAAGGAAACCAGCACTTGTGATTTAAAAGCAAACATCAAAAGATGGCACCAAGAGAGTAAATACTTTGAAATAACATCCAGATTCTTTTCTTTCAGAGACAGTTGATAAAAAGAAGGATCGTTCCCTTTGATTCGGTGGACAGATAATCACTGACAAGCACAAAACTGACTATAAAAAGGTGGCATTTAAGTCCATCTCTCATCTCATCCTGTGCTATCTACTATCTAAAAGTAAAGGCCTAAACTGCATAGAGTAAGAGGTTACCTAGACACTTGGGATCTTCAGTGAAAATATTTAAATGTAGTCCTTGCTTAGTTTCTCCAATTTACTATTTGCAGTTTAAGGTAAAACCAAAATAACATAAAAATACTTTGGATAGGCACGTAAAGGAGAAGTAAGAATGTGGTGATGCAGGGTACTAAGTACAGAAAAAAAAGATAATTTACACAGCAGTTTTTACTTTATGCTATGTTAGGCTTCTCTATAAACAGCAGAATTCTGGTCTATCACTATGTTATTTTGTGAATTATCGAGTTTCACTCTGACTAAAACTAGCTAAATATTGCTGCAAGTTACTAGAGAACGAGTTGTAAATATCCATGCTTTGATAGCATTTTCTTCCCATTCATGCTTCCTTCTCATGAGCATGATAGAAAAAAGGACTGCTGCAAAGGACCATTTTTGATACAATCTTTTCAAACAACTACTAGCAGAATATTTGGTATGGATTTTAATATTCAGATTATAGCATAAAATGCTGAGACTGTAATAGTTATTTACCTTGATTTTTTGACTGAGAAAGAGCATATAGGTGTATATATCCACTACACCTATACACACACACGTTCAGAACCATGCTCCTTGAAGTTCTTGATTTTTCAGAGAAACATACCCACTTGGGTTTTGTTTTTTTCTTTTTTGGAAAAATCCTAGAGATAGCACAGCTGAAAACACAGTGAAATCTTGCACTCTCGTCCTAGATGCTGCCAGAAAAAACAAGCTTTTTATGCTTGAAGAGGCTTGAGATGTTTTTCTGCCAGTTGTGAGTCCTACGCCTCAAAGTGAAAGACAGCAAGTAATGTCTGTGAAAAAAGTTTTCCTGACAGACAGCATGAAGACAGCTCTCCTATACTTTGCCAATCCATAAGTAATAACATTTCTTTGTTGGCAGAGAGTCAGTTTTGAAACTAAGAAGGAAAACTAAAACAGGTGATGCAGTGGCTATCTCTAAAGGGGAGATTTTTGAGTGAAAAGTAAAGTGAAGTAGAAACTGGGTTATGTGTCTCTGAATAAATGGCCTCCCATCAGAAAAAGATTAAATTTAAATCACTGTTCTAGTTCTTACATTAAGGATAGTTTAATTCACCCAGAGCTATTTGGCCTTGAGGATGAATTCCTACAATTAAGTGTTTATGATTGAAAGTGCTGCCATGGAGAGCAGACAGATGAATATCATTTCAGGAGTACTGTGAATCATTAAATGAGTTGTAAAACCTTTTTCTGGGCATGAGCCACTTTTAAATTTCAGGCTAAGGCTACAATAGACTTCAGCATAAGGCCTGACGTGTTGCTGTACTTAAAGAGTTTGAATAACAGGATAATCAACATTTACTAATGTATTTATATAACTTTAAACTTCTTACAGTTAATTGAAAATATGTTGTATGTGAATATGCTGCTGGGCTCGATTACATTTTTCAGATTAGTGCATTGAGTGTTAGTGTCAGGTAATGAACTTAACCTGCCTCTGACGTGTTGGCTTCTTTTGGCTCAAGATAGGCATGGTTGCTTTCCCTGCTTCAGTGTAAAGAGAGGCTGGATGTGGAATGCCATACAAACCTGGACAGGTGACAAGAAAACAGCGTTAGGTGCCAACTACCTTCTCTCTGTCAGGATTAGTGCTTGCTTTTTGTCAGGATGGCTGAACGCATCGTCCTGTGTCTGACTGGCATATTGGGAGGACATAAACTGAAATAGTGTCCAGACAGGCTGGCAGTTTTTAGGCTCAGGACAGGAAACAGACATAGGGCTACTCTTTCTTAGGTTAAGGAAAGAGCATTGGTCCACAGCTCGCCTTTTCTTGGCACAGCCTGTCCATTTCCAGAATCACTTGCTCCTCCTGTAAGCAGTTTTTCCAGGTATGTGGAAATTAAAGCTCAAACAGTAGTAGATAAAATTGGACAGGCTGCTTGAAGCAGTATCTCCCCCTGTATTGTGCCCAAAACCATCCTGTGGCTATGACAGAGCTCTGCCTGCAGCAGGGAAGAGAAATTAACTCGTGCATCTCCTCCTTAACAACTTCAGCTTTCAGGCTGGTGTTTTAAGAACAACCCCAGCTTCAGTGGGGCTCAAAACTGCCGTCGATCAGGAGCAGCCTCATGAGCTGTTTGGTCATGAGGTGGCAGTTCTGTCCTGAGGTGGGGTGAACAGCTTGGGGGGAGAGTAATAACTCCTTTAGCCATCTGATTTTAATCCCTTACCATATGTGACTTGAAGTCCTTAGATGCCCTCTACTGCCATATACCAGAATTAACAGATGGCTCTGTGTAACCAAATTCAGATTTGCTTGTTATTATCTCTCTCTTTATATATGAACAGAGGAGGGGAAATAATATCCATAATTACTACAAAATATGCGAAGTGTTTTATAAAGTGTGAGTTTGGGCTAGACATATTTTCTGACTTTCAGTGCCATTGCCCTATATTTCAAAATTTAACACTAATTTTAGTAGTCTCTTCGGAGCTCATTTCTCTGATAAATTATTCCTCTGTGAATAAATGTGATCTGGAAAGATGCCTGAGGCACGGCAGAACTTTTCCTCAGCATTTCATGCCACATGATGCTAGACAGAAGGAAGCTGCAAAACCTGCTGCTGTAGATCAGACTTTGTTCTGGTGAGGAAGGACAGGATGCATTTAGCCATCAGACATACTTTGTGTAAGACAGAACAGCAGGTACGACTGTACCTAAAATGGAAGAAGAATGAAATTTCTGTCCCACCTTTGCCTGTGTTATGACAGGTTTTGTGTGCTGGCGGGCACAAAGCCATCCTAAGTCAAACAGAACTAATCTTGGAGGAAATCACTTGCCAGGCTCTTATGAATCAAGTGGCTCTGTGGTGCTTGAGCTTTAGCTGTGTTGGGTATGTCCACTCCTTTTCCTTCTATGAGGAAAAGCCAACAAAACAATCCCACCTTTAATTCCCTGTCCCACGTTCCTATCGCTGATTTGACTGAGTGGGTTTGGTCCAAATTAGCTGCCATATTTTGTGTACATTTTTAAACATGCCTTACCTTTCCTGAGGAGAGTATTATTTCTGTCTACTCTAGGTGTTTGCTGGTAATGTTACAAATAGAAGCAGGCGTGGCAGGAGGGACTGTGAGCTTTCCAGTAGAACATGTGACAGCGGGGACCTGCCCCAGGTAAATGGAGGACACACAGGAGGGCCTCTGCCAGGCCGGTAAAAAGTTTGAGTTCATGAGGGGTGCAGCTTTCACACTGTACTTTCTTTTCCCTCCAGCACAGTCCTCTATTTTCAGATACACTGATCTAGAATATGCTGCTTACATTTTTCAGGAGCTTTTATAATTTTTGCGGAACATAATCTCCAACTAACATAAGTTCATAGCGAAATCTTATTGTGAATGGGGGCTTTGTTCTGGTAGACTGTTTTTGAAAATGCCAGGTTATCAGTTAGCCATTGCATAAAAAGCTGAAACATGAATTTGTCCACATGCCTTTGTTTCAGCATATTCATTCCTTCAGTTCCTTCCCCAGCTTTCTCCAAGAAACATATAGACCTCTTCAAGTCCTCCTGGCAGGTGGGCTATATAATGTTATGGTGGCAAACCTGGAAAGCTTTACCAGTTTATACCACCCAACAGTGTGGTTCATTGCATGTATTTTTATTAGATCCCCATTTCCCCAATTTCTTTAAGGGCATTTCAATCTTCCAGTGGCTTTTTTTTCTTTCCCTATCCATCAGGGAGTGAAATCATGTGTCCACAGAATGTAAATAACAGCTGTTTCTACTCAAGTTGTATTTATATGCTTAGCACTTAAAAATAGCTTATTTCTAGAGGCTTTCACAATCTATTCAAAATTTCTTCTTAGTTAGAGGTACTAGTGAAATGTTAATGAAATCCCTTTGGTCTGGCTGATCAAAAAGGCACAGCAACAACAATGAAATTCCTCAAATGACTTATCAGTTATGCTTCTGAGTTACACTTCAGCAATCGACTGAAGTTATCTTTTAATCTCCTTGGGCATTTTAAGATCAGTTCCTTGGGCTGCTCTAACTGCTCTAAAGGGGCAAAATATGCCAGGTAAGGAGATTAATAGTTAAAAAAAACCTGTGCTGAACTTGTAGTGTATTTCTAGCAAAATTAATTTATCATACAAGTACAGCTGAACAGAAAAAAAAAAACAACAAACCCCAAAACACCACCTGGCAAGGTATTTTCAAGGGAACAGCTTATTTGCCAGTGTCACAGATCTTTGAATAAACAAACCCCTTATGCCCTGAGAATAACTGAAAAACAGATCTTTGGTTTTTATACTATTTTCTCTTGTTGACATTTCATGACCCCTAAAGAGGATACACATTTTTATTTATTGATGCTTAAATGAAGATTCTAAGAATTATGTTCAATTACTGTAGGGTGTTTTCTTCCAGAAAACTTTGGAAGCTTTTCACCTCATTATTTTGCCAAGTGTGTCAACTTGAACCATTTCTTCAGATTTCTTTGATCCTCTGAAGACTGAAAATTACAGAACAATGACATTTAGTAACCTTTGGTATGGTTCATTTACTCCAACGTTGACTGTAAGAAGTGTATGGTTCATTTACTCCAATGCTGACGTGTAAGAAGATGCTTGCTCCTCAATCCAGATTTTGTTTGGTGTTACAGAAATGCACTTTCTTCTCTGCATATCTGTTTATTCAGAAGAAAAATACTTTCATTTTTACAGGAATCTCAACTGGGGCATCTCTGAACTGGAGACTCTGGACCGGTGACTGAAATTGTTTAGAAAAGACTAATTATGTGTGTGAGTTGCCGTATGTATAAGCCTGTGCCAGACTCATTCAGACTTGGTACTCTGAACAGACAAAGGTAATCTAAGATCAGGTCATCTCTAAAAATGCTGTGGGTTCACCCTACCTGATTTCAGAGGACAAGCTTGTATTTCTAAATTTAAAAAAAAACCCTGATGCCAAGGACTTATACTAGAAACGTAAGAAGAATATATAGCTTATATTCACAGTAGATGGGCTAGTTCCCTCTAGAGCAGACTCCCATGTTCACATCCCACAGTCCTCCTTGGACTCTTTTCTGGTGCCCCTCTAGACCCACCACGCAATTCTGATTTTTCTGTGTTACCTTTCAGTTTGAAGTTTGTGAAATGATGTGAAACTGTCCTGAGGCCTGTGAGAAGTGTGCTTTCCCAGCACCAGAGGGAGGGTGCACGTTGTACGTTCTGGGATGCGGTAAGGTTTGGGGGCAGCCAGCTGGGGTGGTTTAGCAGAGCACATCTTGTGAAGTCAAGCAAGACGTGACCTTGGGAGTGGTGTTTGGTGCTGTCCCTGCAGCAGTGGGAAGCCATTGCTTTCAGGAGGGCTTGTGGAACAGGATAGGCAATAAGGAGGTGTGGGAGCGGCAGTGGGGGCCTGAGCTTGCTCCCGGACTGCCACAGTAACAATGTGCCCAGAGGAATCCTGAAGGTCTCCCTGCTGCCTGCACCACCTCCTGGGGTGTGGTAAAGCCCAGGGTCCTGGTTTCGCCTGGCAGAGTTACACAGGTATTTTCAGTGCAGAATAAATGCAGCACTGTTAAAGAAATAGAAGGCTTTTCCTGCATAGTTTGCACGAAGTCCTGAGATAAAATCTTGGTCGTATTGAAACAAAACACTCACTGAGTTCTAACGATTCAAGCTTTTGTCCCTGGACTGGACAAGACCCGGCTAAGCACTGCGAAGGTACTAACCACTGCTGCTCGTCTCTTCACAGGCCACTGTGTCACCTTTCAGCCTTACCAGTGGCCTCTCAGGGCTCACTTCAAATCTTTCTCCAGCAACTATGGCCATATAAAGTCAGTGAATTATAACCCCATGCAGCCAACACACAGCGCATTTCTTTCAGTATTTTAATACAACTATATGCTCTAGAAAGGGAATTTCTCTGTAATTTTCCTTACCTCTGCTTATGATGAATTTCTCGTGGATTTTATTTGCTCTGTACTTCTACTCTGGATAGGAAATCCTTTTTTCTTAATCTAGTTCTAAATTTTGTGGAACTGGCTACCACCCTGTTATTCCATCACCAATGCCTGGATTTTAACTGTAGGAAAAATGGCATGGGGGAAAGGGAATTCTGTAAACACCTATTCTTGGAAAATAACAAATGAACCCATACTGACACCAGTCGGTATTAAAAATTACAAAATAAAATTCAAAAAAGATATGAAGCCTTATGTTAGTTACACCAACCAAAGGTTAACTAATTAAAGGTCAAGGAAATCTTCCTAGCATTTGTTTATTATTCAATAGAAACCATCAGTTTGTCTTAACTAAAGCAAAGGTGAAGACCACTCCTGCAGCACAGCTCTGATGCAGTGTAACTCCTTCAGATGCTGACTTCAGAAAAACAGTACTTAGCACATTATTTTTTTAAACAAATCAAACACATTTGAATGAGAAACTAGCAGTGTTTAAGACAAGAACTTCAGCTTGGTACTAATGACTAGGAGTGTTTAAGAAACACTAATCTTTGCATAAAACTATTAAGCTCTGTTTTGTTACCTTTAGTGAGTAGGAAATACACGTCTGTACAGGAAGGTCATGCTTCAATAGTTTCATCTCTTACTTAGGTTAATTTTTATTCAACATGGTAATGGCTTAGTGCAATAACTTTTCAATGTTTAAATTAATTTTTCTCTGTAACTTTCATGGTCTACATTTTGTTAGTTTTAGCAGAAGAGATGCTAAAAAAAGTTCTTGCAGTTTTTTTTTTTTAAATCATCTCACATTTTGCTGGTAGGGAGATCCTTTTGCTGAGGAATTAAACTTTGGTAGCAGTCAAAACTGGTCCTATTTAAAAAGGTAAACTGTCTGTGACCTGACACTGTTTTTCATCTTGACAAGCAGTAAAGCTGAATATAAGCACAACTTTTTTCTGTGGTTCTGTTTCATAAAGACCAGTTGGCAAAGCTTCCTTAATTCTATTGGCTGTGCCAACATCTTGTCTCTACATAACGAAAAACTTTGTGATACATTGCTTATCACTTCTCACCTACATCATGACCCTTAGTAAAGCGACATGCCAGGCCAGGCCAAAAACTTCTACTTCTCTAGAAGCCATGAGATGCAAAGTTGCTGACCAGACATATTTAGTTCATGCAGTTTCCACATACCTGCCACGGTCTGATCTGCAGTGTTCCAACAGCTGTAGTTACACACAGTGGAACTAACATTCTGTATCATTTGTATTTAAAGTTTCAGATAATTCCGTGCAAATTGCCCAGTAAATCATAATTTATCATGTTTGTTTTTGTAGAAGTACCTGAAGATAACAGTTGAAATCACAGGCTCATTTCAATAGAGGTGCCAGAAAGATACATAACTAACTGTCTTATTTCTCCAAACAGCTTATTATTTTTAGCATTAGAGGGTTGATTAAATACAAGAAGGTGAGATTAAAATCCCATAAACAGTGTACATTTACAAATTAAATGGGTGTGAATTACTCTATATAGAAAACCAAGATTACAGATTACTATATACAGATTACTTGAAGGCTAGCAGAAACACCAAAAATGGTTTTATCTGAATTTTAAGAGTATTTTGCCTAGATGCACTCCTAAATTTAAAAAAAAAAAGAGAGAAAGGCCCCAATATAGATATTTGAATCTGATCTTCATCCTCCCTTCACAGAAAAGGAAAATGCATCTCCAGAGAACAACTATGTGACGTATTCTAGACAATAAAACATTAAAATGTTCAACTGCCTTGTACCTGTATTTTTTCTGTGCCAACTGACCATAAGGGGAGGCTGTGAAGATTAACTCAAGTTTAGATGTCTAATTAGTATCTGTCTCAATCTTGGAGATAACCCAAACTTTTATGTATTGGAGGTACACAATTTATTCCTTTATACTGGTGGCTAGTGTGTTTGCTCTAGGTCAATTTTGTTATATTGTAGCATTAAAATAAAATATACAGATGAGGAATGCAGTCCACATCTATTTGATCTCTCCATTTTATAACTTTGCATTGGCTTTGCGGATGGAACGAGCATGTGAGAAATTACAGCAGAGAAGCTTCTAAAATTCATAGACTGGAATAACTGAAATGCAGTGCTGGCTTTAACAAGCAGTCGGTACTTTGACTTCTAATGACCTGCCACAATGATTTATTGTGGTACAGCAGAATTTGGACATGACAGATGAAGTTCAGACCTATTACAACAGCAGCAAGAGAGAAGTTTCCTATAGAACTTAATAGCTGGAGGGGTGGGGAGGGATGGAAGGATGGGTGGGCAGATGGGCAGGTGGGTAACCACGGCCTCCACTGTAGTCATGGGGAAGTGAAACAAAGTCTGACACTTGTCACATGGATCCCATTACTGCCCCACGGTCGACTCATTTTTTCCTCAGACTGGGATGATGTAGCTTTTCCTTGTCTCTGAGACACCCTACATCAACTAGAGCAAACAGGCAAAAAACCCTTGAAACCCAAGCCCTTTGGGAGGTGCTAGGGAGCTCCTTTCCCCGCAGTACTCCCGGGTGTCCCTAACGGAGCAGCCCAGGCCCCCTCTCGGGGTTCACGCTGCCGCAGCGCCCGGCGCGGTCCGGCCCTGTGCGGTGCTGCCTCCCGGCGGTGCCAACACAGCCTGCACACAGCGCCCGCGGCGCACGCCGCAGGAAAAACCGTCTCACAAACATCCGTTTTGTTTCAATCCGGGGATAGTTAGAAGAGGGAAAAGAATTGTTTGCACTGAGGCACCAAGATTAATTGAACTGCGATTTAAACGGTTCGAATTCCTGTTCGGGAGCACTGGAACAGGCTGCCCAAGGAGGTTGTGGAGTTTTTTCCTCTGTAGACATTCCAAATGCACCTTGCTACGTACCTGCCTTAGCAAAAACGCTGGACAATATGATCTCCAGAGATTCCTTCCAGACCTAACACTTCTGTGATTCTGTGAATTAAGGGCAACATTTTTGATACGTGACAAAGTTTTCAAACGGCATGCAGAACAAGAAAGGCCTGAGGAGACTTTTAGTGAGACATTTTAAAAAACAAAAATCCCTCAGTAAGATGTACCCAACTTACTGCGCAATGACCCTAAGACGAACACTCTGGAGCACTCAATAGCTACTAGATACAAAGCCAATGGCTAAGTGCCAAACTTGGACACAAAGTGCCAGAATAGACTCAACATTGCAAATTTTATGCAACTTAAGTTTTAAATTACAAAGAGCAATGGCACCAGAAAACAAATCCCAAACTAACTTTCAATTTTTTTTTTCTGCATAGAAGCGGAAAAATAACCAAGTGGATGAATTCTGAATTCCAAGTTTTCAAGTGAAGAGAAACAAAGACAGTTGTTTAGTTGTTTCAGACCTAGAAAACCAAGAAGAGAGCTTCAGATTACTGTGAGAGTTATATTTTAATTATGTCATGCCTCGGGTAACCCAGGAAAAATATTTAGTAAAAGAAAACACAATAACATTGAAAGCAGCAGCACAATGCAGGGAAAGATTTTAAAATACCAGTGTCACGAATTAATAACAGAAGGGCACAGGGTACATGTAGTGAACATGTGTTTTAGACAGTTTCCAGCCACTGGTCAGAAGAGGAAGTACTTTAAAGATAGCAGCCAAGCACGTCATAGATTTTTAGCTCTCAAAATGCCTGAAAAGCATCCAAAAGCATTTGGGAAACTTTGTGAAATCCAGTATTTCTACAGTGATTGTGGATGTTTGATCACAAACAGGGTCTGACAGGCAAGAAGAGACAAATGTCATAACAGAAGATTTCTCTGTAAAGCAAAATTTCTTAGCAGCATCAGGCAGCAATGAGCAAAAATATGAGGAAAAGAATGGGGGAAAATAGTTTTAAGTTTAAATTAGTCCAAGGATATCTGTTCTTACACTGAAGTCAAATGGTGACAAATTAGGTCTCAGCTTTCCAAAAATAAAGGGGAATCAATTTTATGCATTGGAACATAACAGAACACTACACAAGATGTAAGCTCACTTATACACTGGAGTTCTTACCAGGCACCACAAACTGATGAAAACACTGAAATTTGTTGTACTACAAATTATTACAATCTATTTAAAAAAGGTATATTCCAGGCAGAAAAAGCCACGATTATGTTCATGTGATTGAACTTACAGAGTTAAACAGCCATCCTTCACAGGGACCCCACAGACATTACTCCACAGCAGCAGACTTACTATGTGAGCAACACACCATTAATAGGGAGCCAAAGTCACTTCGCTGATGTTGGCTTGAGCATGGACTCTGATATAAGCACACCAGAGTGAAGGAGCAAAATTATTTCACGCTCTGCCATGATAAAGCATTATCAGCTACCCAGCGTTCAGAGTTAAAAAACGCACTGGTACTAGTTTTCCATAAAAATTTCCACAAGTATTTAACAGCAGTCTTTTTACAGACATCCAACATTGCTTTTTTCACAAATAAAGGATGTTCAAGGGAAAAAAGGTAGTATTCAGTAGTATCTTTAGGAACTAACAGTTTCTCAACTGAGAAGATGAGTGGTACTCAAATTCTAGCAAAACCTGCAGAAAACGCATGCAGGCAAAATGACACCAGACTACAGAAGAAACAAACCCCTTCCTAGGTTATCCAAAGTGCTTTGGAAGGGAAATGCAATAAAAATGTATGATGTACATGAGATAATTATTTCCTGATTATTTAGAAGGATCTACTAAGAAGGCTTTATGAAGTCACTGGGATCTCTGCAGCAGCACAATGTTCCAAGCAGCCCTTTCTATCAGAGGGCTGATGCCTAAACTGTAGACTGGAACAAAGGCTTTTTTTCCTTTTCCTGAAAGAAAAAAAATGCTACATGACATAGAATATTACAAGAGGAAGAACATTTAAGCACTACAAAATGCTAAAGCAATGAAGTAGAATCAGACAGCTTTTTTTAATTTAAAGCATTTTATGTAACACAGGGTCAATCTTTCCTCCTTGGTATGCTACAAAGAGCAGTGATTACCTTGCTCGTATAAACAACTTCTAATGTGCTACAGCTATTCCAACTTATGTATGAACACAGCTTCCTCACTAAGTGGTAGCTGGAATGGGATTATACAAACAAAAAATCCCCCACGAACCACAAATGCACACAGAAGTTCTCAGATATTTGAGAAGGCTGGATGATTTAGAAGGGCAAGTTACTTGTCTCGGATGCTAAAAATTAACCAAGTTGGCCAGTTTTCCATACACAACAATAGGCTTAAATACAATCACTTGGCTGAGGAAGAATTAAGCATGGAACCAGGTATTTTGCAAGTGTAACAGAAGGAAAACTATTTAATTGTTTTCACAAATACCTCATATAATATTTTTCATAAATACTATTTCATTAATACTTCAGTATTCAAGCTCATCTGCAGTTACAATTCCTAAAGAAAAAAAAGTTCTATCCCACTCAAAACCACCAAACCTGAACATGTCCATTTCTAGACTTCCCATTTTGACACAAGACTTGTATGGATTCACTTGACCAATGGTGAGCCTCTGACCTCTTGAATTTAATCAGAGTACTCCATCCCTGTTACATCCTGTTCTAAGACTAGTCCATTTGCTGACCAGGAATGCGCAACTGCCTTCACTGACTCCCTGTTTTGTCAGTGCCATTTCGTTGTTTTTAGTAGAAAATAACAGTCAAATCATATCAATCATGTTCTGTTAGAGCCAAACATGTCACTTTCTGTAACTTTTATTTCCAACCAAAATTAACAGCAAAGTCCTGATGAACAAGAAGTTATCTTCCTTATCGGTCTTTAGGAGGATTAGGATTCTTGCGTCTTCTGTGATACCTAAAAGAAAAAAATAAGGTTGCAGTGAGTGCAACCCGTGGACAGCCTTTATCTTCATGGCATTTCTGCCCCCAGTGAGTGATCTGAGGTTACACAAGGAAGTGAAAAACAAGATACACAAGCAAATCCATCACCACTCATTAGATGTCATCTCTGTTGTTTGTGGAGTTACGAGTTACATAATGCTACTCATCTCTATTGGTACATCTGCTACAAGCACGCAATAATCCAATCAGTTCTACAGCTGAATAGGCACAAAGGCTGCTGTTTATTCTTAATCCTTTGTGTGAAGTTAATTTTATTACATAGTCAGCCTTCCCTTTGGCTAAAATGATTACTATAGAACAAAGATGTTCAAAGGAGCTGTGCCAGACTGTATGTTAAATAGTGTAATATTTTCCAGAAAAACTAAAAAACAAATTCTTCAGAACAAAAAATGATCCATACTTTCCTTTTAATTATGCATGCTAAACAAGGCAGATCCTGTCTGATCTTCACTAAAAGTGACAGCTACCCTTTGGTCATAAAAGTCCTACCATTCCATTCCTTATATCTACTCCCAAAGCATATTAATTAAAAAGTTTTCTGTGGACAACAACAACAAAAAAATTGCCTGTATTATGTCTCCAGAGCTATAAAATTAGCAGCTATTGAAAAATGGCATAACATGGAGTGGAAGGGAGTAACACACACCAGAATGCTGCTTGTTTACATTAGTATACCTGAGTGTCCAGAGTTCCTCTTTAAGCTCAGTCATGTATGCATGCACCTGTTTCTGAATATAAGGCACACCAAACAGCATTTTTCATCATTCCAAATGAAAGACCTCTACTACTCTTGAGAATCATCCCATTGAGGTTGCTAAGGAGTAGGCAATGCACGTTTCCAAGCTGTATTTGGTTATGTCCATTGAGGGTATTTTACATACTGGATTCTGTTATGGAACTTTAATAAATGACTCAAAGCAGTAGCTAACTGGATGTATGAGAAATTTCTACACTGTCACATATTTTACAGAAAAAAAAAGTGGCAAAGTCTATCAAAGGAGCAATGTTAACAAAACCTCCTCATTAAATACAGTTTTCCGTTTACCCAACACTGCATTGAAAATTGAGGTATCTTGTCTGAAATGACTTATCCTAGGTTGAATCTGGTCATTAAATTATTTCTGTATTTCCCTTTACTTCCAAAAGGAACAAACAAATCGAAAAGAAAATACTTACTGTCCCACAGGATACCAGCGATGTTTTGTTGTGTAAAACATTTTGCTGAGCTCTTCAATTGTAGGACCTCTACTGTTCTTTAGCTCTTTTTCATTCAATCTGGATTTTAAAACTTGATCAAGGTTTTCTTCTTTATTATTCACTGGATCTGGCCGCGGTATGGGCTAGCAAAACAGTAATGTATATATATGTCCTGTTTCTCCTTGTTTTATTTAATTGAGAAAGTCAACAAGTCAACCTACCTAAGAGTCATCTGTAATGCTATCTAACAGCTGAAACCAAAACAATGCAGAAAAATACCTGCAATTGCACTGGCTGTTTATTGTTCCCACCTTCCCACTCCAAATGAAACCACACCACCATGGAGCAGGTGTCTAGACACATCTATTTACCCTAGGTGCTACAGCTGATGACCCTACCCCTAAAACCAGCATTCTTGCAGTTGTTATGGCAAATCTCAATCTTAAAATACACTAGCTGAGTCATCAGCTTCAGTTCTACTAACAAAAAAGTATCCACGCTATTCCCAGCCATAATTTTATTCATAGCAAGCATCATTATTGCTAAAAATCTTTGAGAAGACGTACCTTTGAGAAGAATGTCACTTCCTAATTTTTAATGCAACAGGTAAGATCAAGTTGTCTGCTTTCAATTGGAAATGCAGCTACTACCACTATTACAAATATTTTTCCTTGTTTTAGCCTTTTACACTTGTTTTTCTTGAGGCATGTGCAACTGACAGACTTAAAAATACTGCTACGTAATTTGCAGGCAAAAGTGCAAAAATGGTTTAGGTTTCAATGGAGAATTTTCACATCGGGTACTTCAGCAACGCAGCTGCTAGCTGCAGTATTTTACTAGCACAGGAGAACTGGAAATTCAAACAAAAAGTGTACACTACAAAAATTTTTCTAGGTGTTAAACCACAACACTAGATTTGCTTTTGTCAATGTAAAAAACACACTGAAAGTACTACTGATAGATAAAAATCAATATTTAAAGTTCTTAGTGGCTTTTATGAACTCATGATGAATGGAATTTAAAATTCAACTTGAAATAGTAGCAGCAGTATTTCTTTGTATTCTCTTGCTCAGTAGGACATGTGAGCCATAACCTGCATTCCAATCACCCTCCAATTACCCATGTAGACAGATGCTATTTTCTCTGTAGTGCACACATCTTTAGTGCCTTGTTTAATTCTACTGGAGCTACTGTGATATCTGAGCTTTTCTCACTCTGCAACCTTCCCTCAATTCAACTAAGAGTAAATTCCTCCTTGTGGCAGCAGCTATATTCATCAGTCATTTACTTCACAGATGGGCTGATCACATACTAAAAAGTCTTTCAAACTAAAAAAGAGGCTCTAAAGACTCAAACCTATGAACTACTAAATGCATTTACAAGAAATATAAATGTGCACACTTGGACATACTTTTGTATGCTCATATGGAATCTCAAGCGAGGGGTGGTAGCAGACAATTGTCTTCAAATCGGATGTCACTGCAAGTTCCACTTTGCTATAAAAATAAAAAAAAGCTCATAACTTTCAGAAGTACTGAACAACTGAGCAGCGCATGTATCAAAGAAAACTGTATTTGCATTTATGAATCTTAATAATCTTCTATAAAATAAGGGGCATAAATATTTGATCCGAACTTCCAATTTTTTGTTTCCTCAGCCATCTTCCTTTTTCTTTTTTGATGGAGAGGAAAAAAGGGCTAAAATAAATTATTAAAATAGCTGGAAATATGAGTTAAAAAAAATCTTAAACACTTAAAGAGTTACATATAAAACTCTAAACAGATAGGGATAATGATCTCTAGGACAACATGCCTTTACAAGATGTGTGGCATCTGTAATGAAGTTAACAGGAAACAAAGATCTGTTTGGGCTTTCAACTTATCTATTACGTAAAAAATGCTGAACAAGAAGTCCTACTGAGAGTGTCGTCCTAAGAATTTTCTCACCTTCCTTCCCTTTTACCATGACACATTAAGCTTCCTAAAACTGTGGATGGCAAATTCAGTGTTTCTCACTATATTTGTATCATCTTTTCCCATTTCTACACAAGTTTCCCATGCAGCAGCACAAAAATACCCAGACTTCATCCTAACAACAAGCATCAATGGAAATGCTAATTTTACTCTAATAATACTCAAAGCTAATTTTGCTCTCCCACAAACAAAACTGCAGGGGTACTGGAGGATCATCAACATGCTTAGAACGACTCCTGCATGACTTTTCATTACATTGAAGCTTTAATTTCACAATAATTACTATTGGAGACAGTATTTTAGCTAAAATTATTACATATATCCAATATTGGCAATAGATGTGCTTGATATCATTATATGACGACTTCACAACAGAGGTAGTAGCCCAGGAATAAACATTACACGAAAAGGCCACACACATAAGCATGTTTACTTACCAGTTGTAGTCTTCAGGGAGAACTGAGTATGTAGATTTATGGCAAGCATGATACACAGCTCCATCTGCAATAAAAACCCAAGTAAAGAACTCTGATGTAGAAACAAGCATAGCTGTGCCCAATTTAAAATGTTAACATTTTCAATTTTGATTCTGTTTCAAGTCTTAATCAGGGATAATAATCAAATTCCGTTTTAGATTAACAAAATCCAAATATTGTCTAAATAGAAGTTCATTTTAGTACTCAGCTTTCTGGCAGTGCAATCAAAAAAAACCAGTATGCAGGCAGCTGTGGCCTATACTTACCTTCCTAATTGTATTGTTTTCCTGAGTAAAATCACTATATGAACAAAATACCTGTAGAATTCACCATTAGGAAACATCCTTTATATATGTAAAGAACATTACCTTATGATTTAGAGGGAAGGTGATAATTTCATTCATAGCAACAGTTATTATAAAAATCAAAAGGAGGGGCTCTGATTGGATATGTAGAGAAATGTTTTCCTCATGAGGACAGCCAACTGGGGGATTGAGACCCAGGCAGTTTTGTGAGTTCTCTGTCCTTGGAGATTTCAAATACCCACCAAGCCCTGAGCAACCCAATGTGACTGCAGAGCTGACCCTGCTTTGAGCAGGAGCTTGGATCACAGACCACTCCAAGTCCCTTCCCCATGGTTTGATTCCCATTTTTTTTAATAGAATAATTTAGGTTGGAAAAGACTTTTAAGATCAGAGAGTCCAAACACAAGCCTAATATAAAGTGTTCAATAGCCCCTCACACAGGAATCATCCTGTAGGCATTGCCTTCCACAACAATGCAGGTATACACCCCTAAGGTGGGTCTGGGGTGTGCCTGGAGTTGACTTCCACTGAGAACCCCCTTCCTCTACTGCCGGAACCTGATACTAATCCACGTGGAAGTTTCTGTGCCCAGTGAAGCTTTTTCAACAACTACGCTTTTAGAACAGAATTATGATCACAAGAAACAAGTCTTCATATGTTCTGAACTTTTTCTTAAGTCATAGAAAGGTTTTGGCTTTATCTGACGTTATTTTATTTACACTATCTTTTAATACAAATAGGATTCTTCATGGCTGCTCCCAGCAGAGAGAGAGCATGCATTGTGACAAGACTGCAAAGGCTGAAAAAAACAAGAAGAAACTTCTGTGTAGCTATTTTCCACTCAGAAATATTTTAGATGCATAGTCTTAAATCCAGAACTACTGTCAGCACTTCCACTCTCCAGTTCTTCTAATTAAACTATTCTTAGTTATTAAGCAGTTGAGTTCTGGTAAACCGCAACTAGTTTGTATTTCTTCCTGAAATTTATTTCCTTTCTTTGCCCACTTACCTCTAAAATGTAAGATGTCTATTCTATTTTCTCCATTACTGTCTTTTCTACCATCTTTACTATCTTCCCTATGTCTTTCTATTGACGTCTAAAACATGGGAAAAAAATCTAATAGTACTGCCTGTTTCTACTTGGTCTCTGTTTATATTAAGTAATGAGATTTTTCTGTAGCCTTTTCTCACCACTCTTTTAAGTCTGAAAAAATAAATTTAAATCTTCAGTTATAATCACTAGTAAGAGAGGTAGTATTTACAAGCCAATCAATAAATTTGGGGAGCATCCTATTTGGACCATGAAGGTTTTAAAAGCACAAAAAAAAGAAAAAACAAATAAAGAGATTCTTTAGATTACTATTAAAATAGAGCACAGACTAATAGACTTGATTCTGTTCAAATCGAAAAATCATTTCCGTGCTTCTGTTACTTTAAACAGTACAGGAAAGAGGCTCTCAAGGAACAAATTTTAATATAGCACTTCCACAATTTCATCACTACTTACTCTGCAGTGGGACCTGCTTACAGGTTGCTACCGAACGCATCCAGAAGAGGCTGGACCATGCAGTTCTAAGTGACATTGCCATGCTGACAGCAGAGAGGAAACCAATCCCGGACAAGATGGAACTCAAAGAACCTCTTCTCTGCAGAACACCCTCTGAAAGAAACCAGTTTTGTAACTATTCAGGATACAAAAGACTAACAATTAAATTTCTTTAGTCTCTTAAGGAAAAATAAAAATTGTGTAACATAATTCTTCATTGTCAATTGTTTAGAAGTGCCTATCACGTAAGATAATGGTACCTGTCTCCTTAACAGTCAAAAGTAGAATAAGACTTTATTTATCGAGAGGGAGTCTTTGAAGGTTCAACTTTAAAAAAAGCTCCCACACCTGTGCCTTCTCACAGGCTACTGGTACTCACCCACCTAAACTTTGCATTCTTCCTTCTGCACGCTCCATAACAGTACTTATGAAATGTTTTCCTTGTTCACAATCTAAGTATCATCACCCAGTACAAAACCAGAACTACTTCTAAACAACAGTTGCTGTAGTTTAAAAACTCTCTAAATGCAGTTAATTGGTTTCATCCATCTCAAAAGCATTACACCTAAAAACTCAGAAACACCATTTAGAATACCTTAAATGTTACCCAAAATTTCACAGAAGCAAAAAGACATCTTATGTTTTGTCTACTGAAAAAAAAAATTACTTTAAATAGAAACCTATAATGAACCCTAGAAAAATGTAACTAGAAACAGTTTAAGGACATACACATTTAAAAAAACCCAAAAACCAAAAAAACCCACCCCCATTTAAAAAAAAAAAGTGATATTTCGTGCTTCAGAACATCACCAGTAATGTGCATTTGCCAATTTCGACACATAATTATTCAGCATTCTTTTTATCTCTGCCAATGCTGCGGAAGTTAGGGGAACACCAACACCTACAGAGCTGCTCATAACTTGCCGTCAGAAGCTCATTAACAAAAAGGGTGCGGGGCGCGCGGAGGACCTCGGTCCAAGGACAGGGGTCAGCCCCAGCCCGTTCCCGGCCCCATTGCGAGGACCCCTCCAGTTTGAATGGAAACAGTCCCATCCCTGAGACAGCGCACAGGAACTCCAACGCGTGTGCCAGCAACACGCGGGAACACGAAACCGGAGGCTTAGAATTAAAGAAGATATTTAGCATTCAAAAAAGGTCACTAATCCTTCAAAGCAAGCAAAAGAGTACCCGTTACAAAAGTCCTGGGCGCCCCGCACAGTGTTGAGCCCCTCCAAACACACGCGGAGCCTCTCCCCGGCCTTGCCCCGCGCTCCCTAGCGGTGAACGCCCGCCCCGCCCCGCCCCGGCCCCGGCCCGGCCCCGCCGGCGGAAGCGGCGCCGCGTGCCCGTTCCGGCTCCGGCGGCGGCTCGGCCCGCGGCACGCCGGGACTCGTAGTGCGGGCGGCGAGGGGCACCGGCACCGCCTCCGCCCCTCGGCACTGCCCCGGCACCGACGACAAGCCTTGAGGCACTTCATGATAATATGGTGGCAGGAAGGGTTAGGCCGGGCCGGGCCAGGGGAGCAAGCGGACACACAAACAGATTCACGGAATCAATTAGGCAGGAAAAGACCTCTGAGATCATCCAGTCCAATCTTTGACCCATCTACACCCTGACGCCTAGGCCATGGCAGTAAGTGCCATGTCCGATCATTTCTTGAACACCTCCAGTAATGGTCACTCTGCCATCTCCCTGGGGAGCCTGTTCCAATGTTTAATAACAGTTGTTCCTGTGGAGGAATCCCTGGTGATGTCCAACCTGAACCTCCCCTGGCTTGAGGCTACTTCCTCTTGTGCTGTTGTCCACAAAAATCCAGATTCATTACCTGGTGTGCAACAAGCCAATCATCAGCCACTGTGGAATACACTGTCACAAAGTTGTTCAACTCCCACCTTATTTACAACTTCTTTTCAGGCAGTTGTAGAGAATGATGAGGTCCTCCTGAGCCTCCTCCAGGCTAAACACCCCCAGCTCCCTCAGCTGCTCCTCAAAGGACCCTTAGTCAAACACTCACTGCTCGCTCTGGTGGTCCCCGTGCTGGGAGCGTTTGGGAGCTCAAACCCACAGTGGAGGCACTGAGGCAACCTCGGCATTGGCAGCAGCTGTTCAGCTGAGGGAGAGGCCACAATGCCCCAGCAACAGGCAGCAGTGCACCTGCCAGTCCTGGAAATATGCCAAAGTGCCATAGTCTTATATTAGCTGCAAAATAGCCCCCTCTAATCCCATAATTCGAAAGGACATTTTTAACATTATTGGTTAGTTCACAAGCTTTCGAGCCTGCTTGCTTTCCAGGTTAAATTACACAGTGGCTGCAGCAGCTTCCTCTGTTCAGCCAGGCAGATCTTCACAGATCTGTAATACCCTTCCACAGGAAGGCCTGTGGATTTTATGTAGATGAAATTGCATGTTTCCACTATTCAAGGCATACAGAAAACTAACCTGAATGTCCCAGGCACACTGCTTCTCTGGGGCTATCTACTGTACTTCTTTCATAGACTGAATCACAAAGTGTTTCAAAGACATGTTATATTTACACAACATTGATAAAAGACAAGAAGACCAAAATCAATTGTCTGACTTGCTGCTCTAGTATCTGAAATGGCTCCAGAACTTTAGGCATTTACACATCCATGAAGCCTTTAAGTCACATAGACAGCAGACTGTCTCCATTCCTGTCACAGCATTACTCTTTTGGAGACTCTTGGATAGTATCTCCTGAAAGGCTGCAACCTCTTCCAGATAGCTTCTAACAATTGCATCTTTTCTGGTCAATGGCTGTGGTGCTGCAATTTCGTGCTGCCATCAATGAAAGCTGCACAAATTCAGAGATGATTAGCTTTGGTCTGTAGTTGCAGAGTTACACCGATAACTTCCAGCAGTATAGCAGAAGTACAGTCAGAAATCAGTAGTCAAGAGCTGATCACTCCCAGTAGCACTGGCAAAGGTTTCTTCGAGTATTTTTCTATACAGAGGAAGATGGAAGACATCCATTTTGGGGCTCCGTGCAATATTAGATTCATTACACCATAGAAGAAGGGGGCAGAGATAGGCCAAAATGTTTTACATACTACTTAAAGAAATGCAACCAAGGTGAGAAATCACAGTCCCACTAAAAAGCTCCTCCAGATTTGTGGAGATAAACTCACTTTGTCCTTCCAGCACGTTTCTGTGTGCAGATACAGAGGCATCTGATCTAGGCTCATGCCCCAAACAGAAGCAACACAATTTTATGTATTTTCTGCTGTGTACCAGCTCATGATTCCCACAAGGAAATCCTTGTACTAGGATGAGGGCAGGATCCTATACAATCAAGCAATCATCCAATACAAGCAAGACAGTGCTTCTACTGATGGACAAATAAAACAATTTGAGAATTTTAAACCCAAGACAGTGCTGAAAAAATAAAATGGTAATAAACTGTCTGAAACAAATGCACTCTGGAAATTAAAAGAAAGGAATGAATCTTCATTTAAAGAATGAACTTCAGGAATATCTTGTTCATAGGCATAGTGGGGGTAAACAGTTATTTCAAAGTCAGTCTTGCCAGGAGCAGTTTGTGATGACGTGGAAGAAACTGCTCAGGATTCCTGACTTTCTCCTGGTCAGCTGCAGTGTGACACACCTGAATGCAAATGCAGTGTGTGCTGTTTGTGTGTGTTTGTGTGTGAAGCTCTGACAAGCATATTAGGCCTTGATTTCCTTCCTAGGAAATAGTAAATAAATTTAAGGCTTTTCTGACTTTTCTTGAAGGTGCTTATGGATTAATTGTCATATCTTCTTTAAAAGATTGCCTAAACTCAGGAAGATGATGACTGCGGTTGACAACTCTGATTCCTAGCTGCTTTCTCAAAAGGGTATTGTTCACCCATGCAGGAGACAAAAATTCTTTGCTGTGCAGTGGAAAACTTGAAATTAACTCCCTTCACAGCTGAACACCACTTAATTTCACCTGTTTCTTTCTCCAGTGCAAGACAATTTTTTTTCATCTTCTCTATATGGAGCTGCAACTCTTAAAAAAAAATTTAAAACCTCCCTAGCCCCGTAGAAATTGTCTCTCAATAAAAAAATACTAAAACTTGATACGCTTGAGTATATTAGTCATGATTACAATATAAGACTTCTGTGGTGCTCCTATGTTACTATTTCCTACATCAATTTATTTGCTTTAATAAAGACAATTTTTTACTCTTCAGTGTCATATGTACTTCCTGAGGACTGCATACAGATGCATACTTGCAGATACATGTGCTCTCCTCAAACACAAGTTTGAAAAAGTAGAATTTCTAATGTTCCTGATGAACATGACCAACAAGTCTCCTAATGGTGGCATTGAGTTGTTAATGACTAAGAAGCTAATTCATTAACGAGATTGTAAAGATCAACAAAAGCTTTAATTTGAAGCTACAATCTGTACTGCTTGTTTTCAATGACATATTTTTTTCTGTAAGGTTTTATTGTGGAAATGTGTGCTTTTGGAACATCCTCGCAATGGCAAATCTTGTAACTTAAATCCTAGTTCTGAAAAGTTGCAACTGAAGGTACCGCAGAACTTTATTTTTATTTTATAAAATCTGAACCACATACCCTGATAGGCTTCCAGGCTATTTTTAGGTGGTTTCTATAAAAAGAGTTTTAGAAGATAGAAGATGAGGTCTACCCCCTCCCTGATGCATAATGTTCTGCAAGCGTATTCTTAGCAGCGTGTTCTGACAGATTACAGCTTTCTAAAGGGAGATGGGAATTGCTTAAGGACAGCTCAGAAGCGTGACTACACACTTCTCCAGCATGTCTGGAGATGGGGTTATTAATAACTGCCAAGGCCCTTGCTTGCCTCAGCAGCTTGTAGACAGCAAAGGGGGGGGAGTTGCTCAGTCTGTGTTGGCTCAACAGGAAGGTTGTTCTCTTCATTACCTGTAGAGATACTATGGAGGTACTAATGCTGAGTTCCAGACCTCTGGGATTTGATGTCTTTGGAAACCTGGAAAGGCTTGTTTCTAGGTCGTTCTCTTACTGAAGATAAACCATCAACCTACTCTTACTCCAATAGTCAGTTACAAACTTCTTCAGGAAATGCCCTAACTGATCAGATGGTCGAGCTATAGTTAGGCTGCAGATGCTATGCAGTGATGAGGGCAGGACTATGTTGCTTGGCTCTGTTTTAGAAAAACAAATTTATAAATCAGAGATATCATCTGCACTGGCGTGGGTTTTGTGTGAGCAGTTGCACACACACACACAGCCCTTCTGAGAAATCGAAAATTGGAACCTGGCTGTTCTAGCTCTTTTGCTGCAGTGGCATATTTAGGAAATTGTTACTTAGGAAAATCATTCAGGCTAGATCATTGGCAAACTGATTGGCAATACCTTTTATTTTTTTCATAGAAACCAATGTTTCAAAATATTCCTAGGAATAAGCATTTGGCTTCCTTTATTTCCTTTTAAACTGGCAAGGTACTACACAATCATACCTAGAAGTGGACCTGAATTTGTGAATGGATGGATGTGTTTCATTGCAAAGGTTGTGTCTTAACAATGGGGATGGATGGGCCTCCACTCCTGAAATACTATATCTTAATTTCTAGGAGGTTATCCTATAAATGTAGAAATCAAATTTCTAATGAGACACTGTAGTTTAGTTATGGTCTTAATTCTCAAGTTTTCTCAAGTCATGTTGTAGACAAACAGATTTCTCTGTTTTAAGTCAATCTGTAAACACCCAGAGTAAACACCAAGGCTTATGTCAGTAGGGCCTCTTCATTCTTTAGCATATCTCACACCATCTCATCACTGGTCCATCCTGTTACTGGTAAGGAGGAAGCTGCAACTGTAAATAACAGATGACAAAACTAAAGTGCCTCAGCAGTCATATGCAGCCTAAATAATTTGTGTTCCTGTTGATTACCATAGTTCAAGGAAACAATATTATGTCTCTATTCAAGCAGCCACTTAATGAAAAAAATCAAAGATTATTTGCTACAATGAAGGCTCCTACTCGTAGCATCCCATTTCGATGTTCTAACTTTGTAAAGCATATAACTGGTGGGTTTTTTTCTTCTCTCAGTACAGTTCCACGCAGTCCTGCCAGTTCAGATCATTCTGAAATTGTCCATTTACTGCTAAATGAAAAACACTGCACATCTGTGCCTTAGTTTCTCCCTTTGTACATAGGCATCATAGCAACTTTTGTGAAATTACTCTGTGATTTACTGAACATTTTTAATATAAAATTTGGATATTACTGTGAGTATTCATTCTGTATGTGTACATACATACATATGGTTTTTGCTGTAGAACAGATTTTCTACAATACTTCGCAAAAATATAGAAATGCTTTTATGCAAAAATAATTAATCTGGGGTTTAAAAGAGAGTTGTAATTACAGCAAAACTTCTATAAGATTGCAAAAAGGGATACGAGGAGGAAATAAGATTAGTCAGCCACAGACTCAGCTGGCCTGGATGCACCCACTCAGTGAGTAATTTGATGACAGCAGAAGCTGTCACAGGAAAATGGTCAGCAGCTTTATTGAATTGTTCTGGGCGTATTAATTGCCTAATTGCAATTACTTCTTTACTATTCCTGCCTATAGTAGCATTATGGAACACATTTTGGTGAATAAGGTCATTGCCTAACTTTGTTCTTGGAACCACTGTAATCCCAGCAGTGATGTGATAATCACAGATTTGTGGGAGGAGGACTGTGCTCTGCATCCTGGCCTTTGCAGTGGTGCACTGGGACAAGATCAGCTCAGCCAACAGAACAGGCCATTGCTGCAGGAGGGGTGGTCCTACATCTGCACCAGCTCACTCTGTTTCCTGCTGCTTCTCTTGTGCCAGCTCTGATGTCTCAGTGAGCTGGTCAGAAGTGTAATTTAGCCAAAAAACGCCCCCAACAACAATCCCCCATACCTCAGTAGATACATAACAATGGCAAGAGTGGATCAGGAATATAGGGCAGGGAAAGGGAGCAGGGCCTCAGTGCTGCCTGCAGCTTCTCCAAAAGGCTAAGGGGTGTCCAAAGCTGAGTTAATTACTCACGAATACTAAAGGGTGCAATTTCACTCCCACTTTTATTACCTTTTGTTGTCTGGGGCTCGCCAGACCCCACTGTAAGACAAACCAATTCACCTGTGCAGCACAAGACCAGACTGAATGGCTGTTTTTCTGCCAAGTTAGTGTAATGCATCAGCTCAGCAGAATGAACAGAGGGGATAATGACATGTGTAAGGAAGGAAGGTACAAGGAGTGAGATGGGAAAGCAAAGAAAGCAGCTCTTTTTTTAACAGATTGACTCAGCTGTTTGTCTAACAACCTGACATATGTGGTTTCACACTGTCCCTAATGCAGGGAACTACAGACAGTTCTTTTCTCACACTCTCAGGCATGGGTTCCTGTCCCCTTCTTTATGCCTTACCTGTACAGCTGTGTGGCTGCCTGTGGCTCACAGCAGCTCACTGCTCACCCAGGAACCATTTGTGCTTTTGATCAGCTCACCTTGGATGAGATTATGCTGTGAGCTGAGGGAACAGCAGTGTATGGTAGAGGAGGAGGGCAGCAGCCCTCTTTAGCAGTAATGCAAATAAAAAATGATGTGCCCTTGACATGAAACTGCACACTCAATAACTACGGTGGAGGCAGGCCTTGGTGGAGTTGGGCTGTAGGAATGAATGCCCATTTGAACGGGGACTACAGGTGACAGTCTCCAGTCAGTATTGTGGAGTAGCCAATTTGAATGGCTTTTCCAGCCCCATATGGATACTCAGGGATCTCTGCAGCAGTCCTTCTAGGAGCTAAAATGGCTTAGGGGAACAATCTAAATATTTGCAGATATGACAACAGAAATCAATGTTTTTGTTCGCTGCCATCTCCTGATCAAGTGGACTTCAAAAGCCTTTTCATAAAAGAAGCCAGAAGGAGAGGTGTAATGAAAGCTCCAAGGATGTGACAGACCCCTTGCTGTGCAACAAAAGCTGTCAAAACATAAACCAGATTGACTTGCTGCAACTTCTGACTGAAGCAAGATTCCTGGTCTACAACACTTGAAAGGGGCCACTGAATGCAACACTGATGAACATATATTTGAGCCAATTGTGCTTCACTCTATCGTGTCTCACAGACTTTCAAGAGTGGCATCTTACTCCCATAGAGCCTACACCCAGCTTTTGGCCCACGTTTTCTTCCATGTATGCCAGTGCTTTAATGGACAGTATTCTGGGAGAAGTGGAAAAGAGAGAAAAAAATTAAAAAATGGGTGAAGGCAGAAACAAAGAAAGAAAAGTAATTCAGCATGCACCGTAACAAAGTACATAATTTTCAATTACATTTGTCTTGAGGGTATGGCCCCGTGAAGATGCTTTGGTATCTAAATAACTGTTGGGAGTCATGGAATCTTTCTCCTAGATTTGCCACTGCCAAGAACTTTACTTTTTACCAAAGCACACAGAAATTATGTCCTGTTTAAAACCAAGTCTTGTTTTAAACCAGAAGAAAACACTTGACAGGGAATCATGTGTAAATAGGGTTTTATTCCTGGCTGTGCTGCTGGCCTGCTGAGTAACCTATGGGAAATTAGTTCATCTTTCTGTGCTTTTATTTCCCATAAATACTGACGCTCATTCTTAGATGTTACTATTACTATGAAGCCGTGGTAATGTCCTAGTACACTCGTGCAATAATTATATTCCATCATTTATAATATTCCTCTTTCTGCTGAAAAAGAAGCAGGTTCACTAACCAGGTGTTATTAAGACAAACACCACAGAATCACAGAATTGTTAGGGCTGGAAGATCCTATTTTCAACCTCCCTGCCAAGGCAGGGTCACCAAAAGCAGTGACACAGGAACACGTCCAGGTGGGTTTTGAATGTCTCCAGAGAGGGAGACTCCACAGCCTCCCCAGGCAGCATGTTGCAGTGCTCTGCCAGCCTCAATGCCAAGAAGTTCTTCTTCATGTTGAGAATGGTAAAAGGAAAGGTAAGGCTAACCTTTGCTCTCTATTGGATAAGGGAGGGAACTTAGTAACTGCTGATGAGGAGAAGGCAGAAGTGCTTAATGCCTTCTTTGCCTCAGTTTTCAGGGGGAAGACAACTTGTCTACAGGACAACTGTCCTCCTGGGTTCGTTGATGGTGTCAGGGAACAGAATGGTCCCCCCATTATCCAAGAGGAGGCAGTCAGAGAACAGCTGAGATGCTTGGACACTCATAAATCTATGGGCCCGGATGGGATTCATCCCAGGGTTATGAGGGAGCTGGCAGATGAGCTTGCAAAGCCACTCTCCATCATTTACAATCAGTCATGGCTCACTGGTGAGGTTCTGGAAGATTGGAAACTGGCCAATATGACACCCATTCACAAAAAGGGTGGGAAGGAGGATCCCAGTAATTATAGACCAGTCAGTCTGACCTCAGTACCTGGCAAGATAATGGAACAGTTTATACTGAGTGTCATCACACAGCACCTACAGGATGGCCAGGATCTCAGGCCCAGCCAGCACGGGTTTAGGAGAGGTAGGTCATGTTTGACCAACATGGTCTCCTTTTATGACCAGGTGACCTGCCTGGTGGATGCAGGAAGGGCTGTGGATGTTGTCTATTTCGACTTCAGCAAGGCTTTTGACACTGTCTCCCACAGCATACTCCTGGATAAGCTGGCAGCCCGGGGCTTGGGCAGGAGCACTCTTTGCTGGGTTAGGAACTGGCTGGATGGCCGGGCCCAGAGAGTGGTCGTGAATGGTGCTGCATCCAGCTGGTGGCCAGTCACCAGTGGTGTCCCTCAGGGGTCTGTGCTGGGGCCAGCTCCGTTCAAAATTTTCATTGATGACATGGATGAGGGTATTGAATCTTTCATTAGTAAATTTGCAGACGACACTAAGCTGGGAGTGTGTGTCGACCACTTGGAAGATAGGAGGGCTCTGCAGAGAGACCTGGAACGGTTGGATCGATGGGCAGAGTCCAACAAAATGAGGTTTAATGAGTCCAAGTGTTGAGTCCTGCACTTTGGCCACAATAACCCCCTGCAGCATTATAAGCTGGGGACGGTGTGGCTGGACAGTGCCCAGGAGGAAAGGGGCCTGGGGGTCCTGGTCAGCAGCTGGCTGAACATGAGCCAGCAGTGTGCCCAGGTGGCCAAGAGGGCCAGTGGCATCCTGGCCTGAATCAGGAGTGGTGTGGCCAGCAGGAGCAGGGAGGTCATTCTTCCCCTGTACTCAGCACTGGTGAAGCCACACCTTGAGTATTGTGTCCAGCTCTGGCCACTCAGTTTAGGAAGGACATTGAGATGCTTGAACATGTCCAGAGGCGGACAACAAAGCTGGTGAAGGGGTTTGAAAACAAGCCATATGAAGAACAACCGAGGGAGCTGCATTGAGGGAAATATAGGTTGGATATTAGGAAGAAGTTTTTCACTGAAAGAGTGATTAAATACTGGAACAGTCTGCCTGGGGAGGTGGTGGGGTCACCATCCCTGGATGTGTTTAAAAGAAAACTGGATGTGGCACTTGACACAGTTGACCCTGGTTGAGGTGTTAGGGCTGGGTTGGACTCGATGATCTTGAAGGTCTCTTCCAACCTACACATGCCGTGATTCTTGTGTTTTAGTTTATGGCCATTGCTCTTTGTCCTGTCACTGGGCACCACTGAAAGAGTCTGGCACTATTCTCTTGACACCCACCTTTGAAATATCTTTATGTATTGATGAGATCCCTTCTCAGTATTTTCTTCTCTAAACAGGCCCAGCTCCCTTGGTCTCTGCCTGGCAGAGTTGTGCCAGACCCCTCATCACCTTTGTGGCCCTTTCCTAGACTCTATCAGTAGCTCCTTGTCTTTCACGTACTGATGTTCTAAGGCATCTTTGAGACAGGCTTAGGAACGCTCACAGAAGCTGAAAGTCAGGGACTAGCACAGGTTTCGCACCGACAGCGCACTGCCCCGCTGACGAAGGCTCCATTCGGCGCGTGGTGGGCGCGGAGCCCCTACACCGCTCCCTTTATCCTACATTTCCCGGCGTCACCCGCGCAGGGCGGCGCGACAGGAAGCGCGGCGCGGGTCTTTCCGGCCGTGCGCGCGCCCCGAGCGGAGGCGCGCCCCGAGCCTGCACCGACGAGACAAGATGGCCGGGCTGCCCCGCAGGATCATCAAGGTACGGCCGCGCGCCCTACGCGCCGCGCGCCGCTCCGCCATGCCCCGCTGGCGGCGCCGGGTGCGCCGTGCCGGGGTCCCGCACCGCGGGCAGCGCTGCGCCTCGCCGGGCGCCGCTTCCGGTGCCCGGGAGCAGGGCCGCGCTAGGGCAGGGCCGCCTTCCCGGCCTCCTCCCGCCCGTCCCGGGCGAGGGGCGCCTCGCTGCCGCCCCGCCCGCGCCCCCGCCGCTTCCTGCCGCCGCCGCGGGGCCCCCGCGCGCTGCATCGGCGTGCGCGGGCGGCGGGAGCGGCCGGGCCCTCCTGGCGGGCGCGAGCCCGCGCCCATTGCAGGGATTGCCCGGGCGGCGGCGGCGCCCCACGGCCCCCGGTGCCGCCGAGCGCTGGTGTCTGCGCACCCTTCGGGGTCCGGAGATCGAAAGACAGCGGGCACAATTCCCCTCTGTCTTCTGCCGGCCGTGCGGCTCCTCACCGGGGGCTCCCGCCAGGCCCCGGCTTCGCGGCACAGCTCTCGGCGTGCTTGGGCCAGGGGAGGGCGGCGGTGGCGCCGTGCTCGGCTTCCATCTGTATGGTGAGGGACAAGCTACAGCGAGCAGTTAAAACCGGCCTGCAGCTGTGTATGAGTCGGGACATTCGCACCGGTGGTACACGCTGGGACAGCCTCGTTACTGCTGCATTTGCTTGGAGCTGTCGGCCCTCACTCTATTAACGTCTCCTGCTGGCGTTTCGGTATCATGTTTCGGCTTTGATTTGCCAAGCTTTGCAAGGGCTCTTAACTTTGGGGTACTTTCAGCAGATCCTCCGAATTCAGTTCCAGTTTAAGACTTGAGTAATTTGGAGTCACTTACTGGAGGTACAGGTAGCTGTATTGCAAGCTATCAAAACATAGCTCGGTCCTGTAGCTCACGTGGTTGTTCCTACTGCTCTGCTGTCTCCTGCTCGATTTTTAATGGTGTAAATTGAAGCTCTCGAATGGGTAATCCTTCCCTTTACAAAAGTGTTAAGTGATGCCAGTAAGATTTGTTAGCCCTGGGAGGAAATGACAGCATCGTCATGGCTTGTTACAGTGAATGGATGTTCATTTATAGCACTGTAACTCCCTCGGTTGGTAACCACTGTAAATAAATGGGTTTAAAAAGTATTAAATAGTAAACGACAAAATACAACTATTCATTCTGAGAAGTGAAGTTATCAAGTAGTTGATAGAGATGATGATGTAAAATAAGGCAGGAGTAGCGTTTATCTTCTGTGAAACAGAACTGAACTACGATTAGTGCTCCGAATTGTAAGCAGTAAAAATAAAGAAGACCAGTCTTAGAGATTTTGACACCTATCCAGCTGCCTGAGTGTGCAGCATGCTAATCTGAATGCATTTCAGGTGTGATAGGGAACAGTGATTCATAATACAGAGGAACTGGTATTTATCACAGAGTTGCAGTGAGAGCTCAGTCATGAGGCTGGTGTCTGCGTTAAATTTTCATTGCTCTTGACAGTTCCCCAGAATACAACCGAGAACTGCACCCACTTATGCTGGTGCATAAATTTTGGTCTTGGTGCTTTTGTTTTCTTCGTGCTTTTCTAAAAAAAAAAAAATGCTGGCACAATTTACACCACTCACTTCAAAGGTGTGTGCTGATGTGGGACTGTTTCTGTTCCTCCTGGAGGAGAAAGGTGGAGGACGAAAGAGAGTCTCCAGATTTTCTATGAAGGATCCCCCGTAGACATATGGTGTATTGGGTGTTTCCATGCGTGTGTTGTAAGTTGTCTGCAGCCGGTGTAGAGCTTTTAAATCTTGGCTTGGTTGTGTTAGATGACCAGCTCTTCAGCTCCTGTACTGTGCATGCCTTAGGTTGCCACATGTGCGTATGATCTAAGACTTGAATATGACTGGTTATTACAGCATCAAAAATGTGCAGAGTCATATTTTGAAATATCGCAGCTGCAGAGGTGTGGACCTAGAAATATGCCTGCTTTAGTCTTCAGGAGTCTAGAGTGAGAATTGTTTTGATCTTTCCTGTCATGCCAGTTTTGATTTTAGTGTTAAATTTCCTATTCTGGATGCCTTCGAGGGAGGGGAGGGAGCAAACTCAGTTGCTAGTGAGAATTTGAAAGATCAGGAAAGGAAATGGAAGAGAGAGATAGGAAAGAGCTGAGTAACGGTAAAATAACTCCAGTAAAGAAAATTAAACCTTCATGTTATGCACAGTAATAAATTTTATAATAAATAAATGGCTTAGGTTACTTTTAGGAAAAGACCTTCTCCCTTTTCGCCACGTGCATCATCCAGGAGATGTCATCCAGGAGAGACCATTGGTGGCTCCTCGGGGCTAGGGGAGTGTCTTTGGACTGTAATGAAGTCCTGACCCTGGCTGGCTTCTCCAAATGCAGTTGGCATTCCCTGTCTTGAGCGACTGCTGGCAGATGGCCGGGCTCTCAGGTCGACTTGCAGCCCCGTACTCCTCAGGCTGCATCTTTGCTATGCGCAGGCTGCCATCCAGCCCAGGAGGAGAGCAGGAGCTCTCCTTGTCACTGCAAGAGTTCTGTTTATGTTTCCAATAATTTCTTCAAATTCAATGAAAAGGTGACCATATGGGTGTTGCAAAGAAGTTGTTGTAGACTATACAGAATTATTTCCAATTTGCTGTCCTCAGATTACATAGAAGCAGACTGTAATAAAGTGTGTGTGGGAATGGTCTGTAAGTTCAAAAGATGAAATGCTTTAGAATTATGACTGTTACCACATCACAAATGGTGAGTAGAAGACATTGATGTAGTTTTGAATCTTTAAAGACATAATCAGAATTGGAAAAGCTTGTATCTTGTGAATAGAGAAGAGGTATTTTTGTTTTCTTCAGTAGTTCAACACCAAGGTTCCTATGAGGATCATCTTGACAAAAAAACCTATTAATGTAAGATAAAATTCAAATGCGTTATTGGCACATTTACGTAGATGTGTGGTTTTGATGCTATAAACATTTTTCAGAAAAGTGACTTTCCAGTATTAAAAGGTGAGCCTTTGCAACAGACAGTAAATAAGCCCAGTGACTTTTACTTTCAAGCACTTATTACATCAATTCTTTCCCATGTGGCAAAGTCACGTACCTCCAGTCGAGTAAGGAATTGAATTGCATCTGAATTTTTTTCTTGGCTGACATTCAGTCCACCTCATTGCTGTGTCAAGTGCAGTCAGAGTATGTGAATGGGATGGACAATATTACCACATATCATCTTTTAAAATGTTTTTATTTTTCCCTGCTGTTTTCATTGCTGCAGTGATCTCATCATTCATGATTTGATGCACAGGTCTCTTTGGTTGACTATTGGTGCTTCTGTTACAATCACTGCAGCTGCTCCTATCATGAAGTAAGCGTCTGAAGCAGTAGCTAACACTCCTTCAGACTTTTTTTTTCTAATGAATTTATCAGTGTTAAATTACAGAGGCTTTGATTTCCTCCCCTGCATGATACTGTGGTGTTGTCTGAGATAGGCATTCCTTGCTATTTACTGTGTGAAGCTATTTCCATTATCTGCAGTGCACTCCTGCTTGCTGTATTTTTGGAGACTCTGGGGACACTTGGACTGATCACTACAAAATGCTGCTTCGAAATGTAAAATTTCTGGGAGGTTTTATGGAGATTCTCTTGGCTATGATGCTATGCACTTATAACATTTTATAGTAGAGGTCAGCGTAATCTGCCTTATATGTTTGGGGGTTTTTTTAATGTAAATCAGGTATTTAACCTGCACCTGGAACTTTCTAGAAGTTCTTTAAAAGTTCTACTGGCAGCCAACTTGAAGTTTCTTTCTTTTTCTTGAAAACTGTGGCTTTGTGAGGCATGGACTTCTGTCTCCACATTAAAATTTGAGTCACTACTACTTTTTCTCTGACATTTCTGACCACTTTTTTATTTCCTGCATAAAAAAAAATTAAAAAGGACTTGAGGTAAACCTAATACCTTTTTGTGGTGTTTTGTATTTCTTTGGGTGGTGGTTAGATACAGAAAACATTACTTCTGAAGAATGCCATTCCTTGACATTTGTGAGAGAATGTAATGTCTTTTTGCACCTTGTATGCCATTTGAATCTTGTGGATAACTTCAAATTTGGTAGAAGGGTGAAAATTTTGGCACTTTTCAGCACTGTTTTTGTACTGTTCTTAAAACCATCTTCTCCTTGCTCTTCTCTCCCCCTTCCCTCTGCCCCCCAAGTGTAGAAAGATAGAAGGATAATACATGTGCTGTTTGTAACCCTCACTGAGTCTTCTTGCCAGGTGACCAATGTAGCCTGGGCTGGCTGGGATGGGAGTACAGGCAGATATTGGAAGCCTGAAGCTTGGCAGGACAGATGCTTTGTGCAGGTAGGGGAGGTAAGCTGAGAAGGCGGCTCAGGCCCAGAGGATAAGAAAACTTTCTAGGTAGGTCTAGTGAGGTTAAGTTTTAAAAAGAAAATATGGAGTCTTAATAACAGATCTTTAAGAGGACACTGGTAACTTTTCACAACCTTTACCCTAAAGAAGCTTTCCGTAGACCCTGTAGAATAAATACTGGAAAACCCAAGCAAGTAACGCAGATAGAGGCAATAATCCTGTTTGGGCCACCTTGTATAATACTTGAACAACTTTAAGGCACAAACCTATAGTAACCCAATGGATTTTTATTGCTTTTCATGCAGTGGTTTTATACTATACATGTCAAATTTATATGGCTTTCAGAGTATCATCAAAATTTGTCTTTGTAATAGTGCAAAATAAAAGCACATTTTTGTAGTTGCTTGTTATTTGTGGATAAATAGCAACAAGCAAATTGCAAATTTTGCTTAAATGTTGTGGTGGGTTCACCGTGGCTGGACACTGATCTGTCCCTTCCCTCATCAGCTGAGCAGGGGAGAGAAAGTACAACCAAAGGATCCTGGGTCAAGAGATTCACAGGGAGGGATCACTCGCCCATTACAGTCATGGGCAGAACAGACTTGACTTGGGGAAATGAATATAATTTATTACCTGTCAAATTCTAGGTTAATGAGAAAGTAAACCTAAATCTTAAAACACCTTCCCCCCACCTCACCCTTCTTCCCGGGCTAAACTTCATTCCTGATTTTCCTCTCTCTCCTACCCCTCAGTGGTGCAGAGGAATCAGAAGTGGGGGTTGTGTTCAGTGCATCACACATTTTCACTGTTGCTTCTTCCACCTTTGGGGCAGGACTCTGTACTCTTCCCTTGCTCCAGCATGGAGTCCCTCCATGAACTTCTACAACGAGTCCTTCCCACAGGCTGCAGTCTTTACACACTCCTCTACTGTGGGTTCTTTCCACAGGGTGCAGTCCTTCAGGAACGGACTGCCTCCGTGGGGGTCACAGGTTCACACCCACGTGAGTCACAGGTTGTGCCAGCAAACCTACTCCAGCATGGGCTTCTCTCTCTATAGGATCTGCCAGGAGCTTGCTCACTGTAGGCTTCCCATGGGGTCACAGTCTCCTATGCGCGCATCCACGTGCTCCAGCACGGGGTCATCCATGAGCTGCAGGGGGACAGCCTGTGTCACCATGGGCTGCAGGGGAGTCTCTGCCCCTACACCTGGAGCACCTCCTCCCTCTGCTTCTGCACTGACCTTGGTGTCTGCAGAGATGTTCTCACGTAGTCTCGTTTCTTTGGCTGCTGCTGCTACTGCTACTCAGGTTGTGGATTTTTTTCCTTTCTTAAATATATTACCTCAGAGGTGTTGCCACCATTGCTGGTGGGCTCATCCTTGGGCAGGGGCAGGTCTAGCTCGGACCTGGCTGCCAGTGGCTCTCTTGGACGTGGGGGAAGCTTCTGGCAGCTTCTCACAGAAGCATCTCAGTGGGCCCCCACTACCAGAACCTTGGCATGCAAACCCAGTGTAGATAGCATTTGGACCGAAGCTCAGTGTGAATTACTGTTGGCATTACCCACACTTCGATAGTTGACTCCACGCCGTGTATTAATGCAAGCCTCTAGTGCAAGTGTGCTCCATCAGTATCACTGCAGGAATGGTTTACTCACAGCTTAGTGAATTCAGTTATGCCTTACTTGACAATAGCTGGAGATGCACCATGAAAAGCTCTATCTGTGCTATCACATAGATAATCCTTTAGGAATTTGCATACGATCTCAGATTCACAGTTTCAAAATCCTGTGATTTGCTGTGAAAAATTCAAGAATGAGGTAATTTTTGAGGGAGAGTGCTGCTGACTTTAAAATGTCCCTCTTCATGTTTCTTCTTGGCTACAAGGTCTTCTTCCAAGAGTGGGTAGATTCCAGTTGTTGTTTTTCATTTTCCTTCTGGGAAGGCACTGTTACGTGGAATGCATTTGTCTTCATTTCGTTGCAGGTGGTTTGCAGTGGTTAAAATTGTGTGGTGGTGGGATTTGGAGAGCCAGAAGTGTGTGAGAGGATTGTGAGCAATCCAGAGTTCATTCACAGTGCTTCCTTAGCAGAGCTGTAGTATCAATTTGCTGGACAACTGTCTGTATATTGAGTACTAGTTAATGTTTTCTAAATCTGCTCTACCATTGTTTTATTCTTTCTTTTTTTATAGCTGATGCCTTTGAAATGTTGACACTTTAAACATGTTTTCTTGCCTTTGTTTTGGGAGGTGGTGGTAGATATAGTTGGGGCCGGTGATGGGGTCTGGGAAACCTGTGGGGTGGTAGGAGCATTAATGTACAAAAGCCACTAGCCCGGTAATGAGTCCAGGAAGCAGGGGCATGTGCAATGCTGACAGTTGAGGATTATATGGCAGGGAAGAGAATTCATGTGGAGGCTGGGTTTTCTCAACCAAAGTGTAGTCTCCTATTTATGATGCTTGACTCTTGCTTTACATTTTAATGGGCTTTGCTGCTAATTCCTTTTTTCTTCTAAACGGTAATGTTATTTTCAGAAGATTTTCTTCAGTGAAGTTGTTTTACAGTGATACAGTTCTAGTGTAAACATTCTGAAATCTCTCTTACAATATGACATCTGCTTAGGTAACAATTTATTTTCAGTAACACTGGTTACAACCGGTTCTTTAAATAGTTGTAGCTAATGAATTGATAGATCCTGGAAGAATTTGTGCCAAAATGCGATGTAATGTTATACTAAGTTTTGAATTAAGTCTTTGTAGTTTTCTGAGGGAGCTTTACTCCTATATGTAGAAGACAGTTTTGACTGGTAAATTGCACTTTTTCATACTGCCTCCCCCTCAAAAATCAAAGCAAAAATATGCATGCTTTTTTACCTTCTTGTGTTCAATTTATCACTCCTCGGTAAAGATCAGTGTGATCTTCCCCCTTATCACAGTCAAACAGGAAAGAATTGTCATTTGGCAGGTAATTATAACTCGTCACCGTGCTAATATAGTGCTTTAACTAAAGGCTTAAGTTTCTATTTCATACCCCAGAATTAATCTGGACTATTGGATGTAGTTGGAAGGTAATGACACTGGTAACTGGCAAGGGTTACCTGTGGTCAGAATGAAAGTATGAAAGAAGTATATTCTCTGTGTAGTCTGAATTGAAATGCCGAAGTTGGTTGTTGTACTTCTGGTTTTTTTTGCAGAGCTGGATGAGGTGAAGTTACCCGCTGGTGAAGTTAGCTTAACTGGAAGTTGTGAAGTGATCAGTCTGGCTCATTCTTGTAGCAACCTCCCAGTACCTAAAGTAGGCCTACAAAAGAGCTGGAGAAGGACTTTTTACAAGGGCATATAGGGATAGGACAAGGGGAGTGGATTCAAACTGAAAAAGAGCAGATTTAGATTAGATGTAAGGAAGAAATTCTTTCCTGTGAGGGTGGTGAGGCTCTGAAACAGGTTGCCCAGTGAAGTTGTGGATGCCCCATCCCTGGTAGTGTTTAAGGCTGGGTTGGATGGGGCTCTGTGCAAGTGGGAGGTGTCCCTGCCCATGGCAGAGGAGTTGGACTAGGTGATCTTTAAGGTCTTGTTCTGGTTGAACAGCCTCACTGTATGAACAGATTCAGCTTGGACTGTGCTGGCACAAAAATTTTTGTGCCACTGAGGTGAACTTAGACTGAGAAACTGATTTGGCTCAGAACTCTACGGTAAAGGTTATTTCTTAAGCCAAATCAGTTCTGTGATCTCATCTGTTATTTGACTTTGCAAAAAACCACTTGGGCTGATGAGGGGAGTGCGTGGAAGAATGACTGTTCAAATTAGCACTGCTGCTGAGAAGTTAGAGCTTCTCAGTCAGGCAAACTTGCATTTTGTGAGGAAAGGAAATGGCGGAGGTAGTTGCAGATGTGAGTGAAGTTAATCAAGAAGGACTGAGAACCATGCTGAAGTCATGGGTAAAAAAGCAATTTGACTTAATTGTAAACTCAACAGCCAATGAAGAATGAAACAAAGGACTTCCACTCTCAAGGACTAAAAATTAGTGGAACTTAGGTGTAATTTAAAAAAAAAATCTCTTTGATTTTTGCTATTGGTCTTTTCATCTGTTTTAGAAATCCTCCTGGAGGATTTGGCAGCAAATGTCTAATCTCCCTTAGGAAGCAAATATTGAAATGACTGATGAGCAGTCTGTTAAACTGAAAGATCTCTCTTTTTCCTCATCACATTTTCTCCCACATAAATTGTTATGTGTGGTGCTCTGCAAGTGATAAGTGTTACCATTTCAGTTGTATCAGGAAATGGAGCTAGTGGTTTTAATTTTTAAGTCTGCCATCTCTTTCTCAAAAATCTTAGTTTTCAGTATCATCTGTGGAGTCTGAAACTGTCTGCTGCATTCTCTCTAAAAGTGGTTCTGGATACCACAGCTCAGACACAGATTAAAAAGTACTGTGTGATTTATGATGAGGTGGGCTGACCTTGGCCAGATGCTCACCCAGCCACACTCTCTCCCCGCCTCAACCTGGCAGGGGGGAAAAAATAACAAGGAAAAAACTCATGGGTCAAGACAGAGAGAGATTATTTACTGATAATCCTCATGGCAAAACAGGCTCAACTTGGGGCACATTAAGCAAATTAATTAATTTGCTTCCAGGTAAGATAGAATTGGATGGTGAGAAACAAAAGACAAAATTAACACCTTTGCCACCCTTTTCCAATACTCACCTTCAGTCCTTCACTCCTTATTCCCCAACTCCCCTGTCCCTGATGGATGCAAGGGGATGGGGATGGGGCTTTATGGTTAGTCCACAACAACCTGTTCAGGTTGTTCACAACAGTCCACAACTGCTGTTCCTTCCTTCTCACACTTTTCCTGTGCCTCCAGAGTGGTGTGCTCCATGGCCTACATTGTGGGTATATACTCCACTGTGGTCCTTCATAGGCTGCAGATAATCTTTGCACCAGTGCCTGGAACTCATCCTTGCTCTTCTTCTCTGACCTTGGTGTTCACACTAGTTTTGCTGACAAACTTTTATTTATTTTTTTTTTTACCTCCCCCTTGCTGCTCTCTCTGTGTGGTGTTGTTTTCTGTCCTTCCTTAAAATACATTTTCCCAGGTGTGCCACCAGCTTGGCTGATGGGTTCACCCATGGCATGTTCTTGGAGCTGGCTGTGTCTGGTGAGGTACGGCTCCTTGCCTCTCCTCATGGAGGTCACCCCTGCAGCCCCTCTGCTGCCAGCAACTTGACACATACACCCTGCACATGTGCTCAGTTGGTAAAGCAGTTAAATTAGATCATACCAAATACAAAAAAAAAAAAAAATTGGAGCAAGCTGCTGTGGATTTCTTTCAATTGGGGTACCTTTTTCATTTTACAGGTAATGCTTCTTTTTGGTCATTTTGGGACTATTCCTACAGTATTGCATTGCATCGCATCCTATTGTTCCTTTTATAAATGGCCAGGGTTAGCAAAAACTTTGTTTAGTAGCTTGCTGGTCGGAGACCTTTGCTTGTAGCACCTGTGGAAGAAACTTTTCGAGGGATGTGCAGATTTTTTTAATTTTTACTCATGGAAGATGCTTTTATCCACAGCCAGTGCCAGCTGTTCCATGGTTTCTTTTGGAAGTCACTGTCCTCTGCTGGATGGCAGCAGAGTTTTTATGTTGCCAATCAGCATTTTTCAGATTAAAGATCTAGTTAAGTGACCTAGCTCACTTTTCCTGAGTCGCTGAGTTCCTCAGTTCCTGGGTTCCATTGAGAATGCTGACAGGGTGTGCTTTCTCAGTAGATTTGCAGAATGATGATTTCTGGCAAGGTGGAGCAAAAACCACTCATACTTAAGCTGTAATTCCTGTTGTAGATGAAGTCCACATACGTCATCTGTCTTCGCTGATCTGTTCAGAATAAAGCTAGGGTCAGTTGAACCTAAAAGTGAGGGTAGACACTGCATACACTTTCTCACTGTCTGATGTAGATTAGAGAGGACTTGTACCTTGCCTTGGCCTGACGAAGCTGTAGGAGTGTAACCTCTGTCTTAGTAGGTGATACTGAAGGAAAATTGCTTGACTGCTGCTTAGTGAATTGAGCTAGTAAATGTGCTACTGAAAATATGAGTAAAGAATCATTCCCTTGAGACTTTGTATAAAGATGTGGTATTGTGCCATTTTAAATATTTAATAGCTTTAAGACCTGCAGTCTTTTCTCTTTATGTATGAGGCCATTATTAATGTTGTGTGTTTTGAAGTTTCAGAATAATTTTATCACAGATGTGTCAGCCTCTGAAGGATAGCTGAGTACTAGCATGAAGTTGCTATCCATAAGGATGCTTTTCTGTAGTCTTAGTGCTGTAAAAGGTTCTTAGATAACTGTTTACAGCAAGTAAGATATGCAGAGTCTTTGGTGTTTAAGACTTGTAGATGGATGAGGACATTTAATTCAGTAGTTTACCATCTGTAACTGAAATTAGCTGAGTTGGTAGTTAAGCTTCTTCTTTTGGAATGAGGAGGAAGGCTCTGCATTTCCTTTTTAGATTGGTTACAGTACAGTAATCTGTTATGCTGGTATCCTGCTGTGATTAACACTGCAGTCCCAACTCTTTATACCAGCCCTTTCACCAAAAGGAATCTTCTCCCATCCTTCTGAGAGCATGTGTTTGCCCCCTGCTTTTTGTTGGCACAGCTGTTTGGATGGAACATGTGGTGCACTGCATCAGGGACTCTTCTCTCTTGCATGACTTTTTCCCTTTTCTTTTTGTTTTGTTTCTTTTCTTCCAGATGGGCTACTTGCTATGTTAGACCATGAGGTCAAGAGACAGCTATACAGGCAAGAGTGAAAGTGCATAATAGGCTGAACTGGAAAGGCAGCACAAATTTGTTTTTTTCTTTTCCTTTCCACAGTGGCTGATCATTTATCACTTTACAATATTCAGACCCTGCAAGGTGGTGTGATTTCTCTAAGCTGCCTTTGTTCTAATGGATTTTACAAAGTTCACTGGGTGATTTGACAGCTGGTACTAAATGACAGTGTGGACCAGAAGACCGTTCTGTAAAATAGTGTGTTCCTTCAATTGTAACACTCACTGAGACCACAGTATTTAATTAGTAAATTAATAAGCAGCATGTTTTATTTATTAAAGTAATCTGCATAGCAGTAATATTGAATGCGAAATAAGAAAACTGGGGTGTCAGGAAAATTAAATGCAGATAGCTGAATTACTGAGCAAAGCATATTTATCTAGGGATATGGAGCTTGGATTTCTTCTTTGAGCTAGTTTGTGCTGACTTTGCAAGCAAGCTTCTCTTGAATTCTAGTGGTCTTCACACTGTAGCTTTAAAATTCACATATTTTATAGGTGCTTGATATTGATTTGTTCTTAACTATTTTAGCCATGTTGCTTGGCAGACAGTGTAAAATTTGTGGTGGTTAACTGCTGCCACAGCAGAGGGAACAGAATTGCACTATTTTTCCAAGCAAAGAATAGTTCTCCTTTCTAAAAAGTAATGAAGCTTTTAAAATTGTCTAATTCCATGCCAAAATTTCTTCCTTCAGTACTGTAGTGGTCTCGGTCAGACAGAGAAGCTTTGCAGTTCAGCTGCAGTGGCACCGCTAGGTAACAAATAATGTTTGGGGTTTTTTGCAAGTATTTGTATAGGTGAATCTTCTGATTGCAGTATTTGCCACTTGTGTATTTTGGCACTATCTGTTTGTAGTTATTTGTTTGGTCCTGCCTTAGTCTGTTGATGGCAAGCAAGACTTCTGAAGTAGCTTTTTGTTTTTTAGAAGGGTAGCACACAGAAATATTTTCTTAGTTGCTTTTACTGAGGTCTTGGTAGCTTGAGGCTTTTGTAAACACTTCTGCAAGACTGAAAGTGATTGAAATAGTGTATTTATTTCTAGTGGATTCTTCCTTTGTATGCTTGCTCATACCTCCATGTTCATTAGCAGTTGATTTTCGTATATGTATGTATGGAAGCATCTTCTAGGCTGTTCAGTTTACTTCCTTAAAGAAGTGCTCTGTCTTGTTCTGTGTGTATGAACTAAGAGAATCCTGGTGGTTATGTCTAACTTTTTTTTCCCCTTTGACTGAAAGCAGAATAACCAAGCAAAAGCTCAAAGAATGAATGAAACCTACTCTCCTGCGGATCCCTCTGTCCTCGTTGTGTGGCTTCTCTTAGTCTTGGCAACCTCAAAAGCCCTCACCTCTGCCTCGTGCTCTGCTGGTCTCTTCTGAAGATCACTATGCTCTCTCTTCCCGAGGCTTGCTATCCTCAAATGTTACTGTAAAAACAGGTTGAAAGTTTCTTCCCCCTCAGGTACAATTAGTTTTCAATTTAATGTCTTCATAGAAGAATAGCTATGCAGAATGTCAGCTACACCATCTGTCCCATCAGTATCATCTGTCACTCTGCTTCAGGCCACCTGTGTTAATAAGGAAAGCTTTGCCTTTGCATGTCAAAACACCTTCAACACTTCAGTGTTTTCTAACCACTTAATTAAAAATAAAAAGGGGTGGCATAAAACGGGGAGAGGCATAACCAGTTGTGATTGACAGATTTGTTTTTTATCAAGTATGGACTGGCATGTATCTTCCTTTCGGGTTTATTAATTTATTTTAGTCGGTGGGAATTGTTACATTACTTGGAATTGGAAAAAGTAGAGTAAATGCAGGAGGGAGAAGAAATCTCAATCTAAAAATATTGCCGAGTATGACAAATAGAAATAATTCCCTATGGCAGCATGGGAAACTTCATTAAAAGCTCTAGAGCTTTCAAAATATGTGCTGAAATATCTTCTGTGAAACTTCAGTATGCTAGGGGAGAGCTAATAAAAGCCACTACATAGTACTGTTCTGGAAAACACTTGATTGGAGTTTGTATTCTTGTTGAAGACAAAATTATCTGTTCTGTTATTAAAGAACATTTATTGTGGGCAGTAGAACTGCAAAATCCAGTTTTCTCTGAATTTATTCTTTTTCCTTTTTAGCATGTTTATATATGGGTGTTCCAGCTCTTTTTATCCCTATTGTCAGGGATTTTTGCTGGGCAAAGATGGTATGTACTTGGTTGGAATAAAGTGGCCGAACAGCAGTAGTATTGGAGCTGTTCATGACTTCCTCTCCAGTAACACTGAGCTTGGTTAGTCTTATTCACTGACAGCTTACAATACATACAGAACAGCTGAAATTGGACAGAGGGTTTAAAGGCAGTTTTGGGGGAAAAGGAGGAAGTAACAGAGTGCATAAAACTCACTTCCTCAGTTAAGACTGCCTAAAAAGATATGGGAATTCAAGGTATTCAGTTGTCCTGATCAGATAAAAAAGGTGATAAGTTAGATGTTTAATTAAAAGAAATTAAACATTCATTTTATTTAAATGTGTTTGAGAGATTTGTTTTGGTTGGATAGCCATCCTCTGGGAATTCGAGAATAAGATCAATGCATAGTTCAATATTTCCGTATTTCGTCCACATCTTGTCATTCTCTTGTAGGTGATATACAGGGTGGTAGGTGGTTATTTTTTGCAATGGTTTTTTTTTGTGTTTGTTTTTTGTTTTGGTTTTTTTAAGTTGGTAATGTACACTTAAGAGAATTAAAATCCATAAACAGGTCAGCTTCCTGACTAGGTGCATAGCATTGCCTGTATACTCACAATTTTTTCTCTCAAATATGACTTACTTTTGCAAGTTTTATGGCAAATCAAATTTGTTTTAGTAACAGCATGTCTGCAACTGTCCATCTTACCCTAAAATGCGGAAATCAAATTCCTGTAATCACTTTAGAATTGGGCCTAGTTGTATGTTTAAGCATTTTATATGCTTAGTAAGAGCTTACTATGTAACCTTTTGATTAATTCCTGTCTTTCTGTTCCTTTACCATGGTGTTTCCCCAAATGTATTTAAGATATTACTGTCTTCATAATTGCAGGACAAAACCTTCTTTACTGTCAGAATTTAGATGTTGATGTATTTAAGTACAAGCATTGCACGTTCTCTCAATAAATGTCATCTTTGCTGTGTTTCTTGCAGTCTAACAAGCTTGTCTGTGTTATACAGTTCTAAAAAGATGTGTTTTCTGAAGCTTTAGCACAAAGGCAGTGACGTTTGTTCATGGGATCACAGCCTTTCATTTTGAGTGTATTGGAGAAGTTTAGCCTGGTGCCTGCTCTCTGCTGCACCAGAGCATGGCAGGTGTGAAAGATGAGTGTCGACAGTTCCCTCACAGGTATTCATCCTCATTTCTGTTTGAAAACAGCTTCAATTACACCGAGTGATGAAGCTCTGTGCACAGCGCAGGAAGCAAGGTGTGCTTGCTTAAAGGAATTGTCATCTAATATTAATGTTCCCCAAGGGGCCGTGTGGGCTCGGAGTAGGCTCAGTATTCGTGTGGCTGTACGCAGCATAAACGCTTTTCTTCACACTCCCTTCTTCTGGGATGTTTTATAGCAAGATAACCACACCCACAGAATGTGGAGGCTTGAAGGCCTTTCTGAGCAGGGTGACATGCTCACAGTGGTACAGCCCCATAGGTATTATGGGGTGCCTGCATTGAAAGAATTGTTTTTCTCATGTGTGGGCTCTCCTGTTGTTTACTGACAAATGGTTTTTAGTGACAGAACGTGCAGCTTGCAGCCAGGCATTGCTCCCTCAGATATGCTGGCAGGTAGGAGTGCTGATGCTGCTGCCAGAGAACTGCTGATTCTGGGTTATTTTAAGCCAGGATTGGCTGCCCAGTATAGTTACAGTCAGCATACTGGCATAACTAGGGAGGCAGTCTGGGGTGATTGAGGAGGAGCTGGGGACTGCTGAGATCAGCCCAGCTATTAAAATGTGTTATCCTTAATATTAAAAAAAAGTTTTTGAGCGCGCCCATCAGAACCAAAGCCACAGTTTGCTTACAGGCACATCTCTGGTGAACTCCAGCTGTGGAGATGTTTAAAATTTGGTCTTTTCCATAAGTTCCTTATTCTTAAGGTTTCAGTTTGCTCACATTAGTTTATGTTTAGCATAAGACACTTTCCTCTGCCCAAGTTGCCAAACAGTATATGGTCCTTCACAGGCAGAAACCCAAATTGTCCCATTTACCTGGGGCAGCACTCATACTTGCTGACAGCTTGCTGAAAGAAACTGAGAATGGTTTATGCACTTACAGGGATAATCTGTAGTTTCTTACTGACTTTTCATATCACTGAATGCAAACTATCAGAATTTGTTGTAATTGCTTTTTTACAGACTTAGTGTACAAGTAAATAGCCAGCAGAATACAAATGAATAAGTTATAAAATTATGTGTATAATTTAAAATATACTCACAGAAGTAAATGTAGACAGCTCTGAGAAGCTTGGATGGCCTTCCAGTGAGCTGTGTAAGTGGCATCTAATGTCAATGCAGATAAGTAGACAATATATAGTTGCAACAAGGAAGCACACCAGATATATTTAGTTTTAGGTTTGCATATGTACATAGTAATAAATTCTATATCATGATTGTAGGACCTTGACAATTCAGAGTTGAGTGATTGGATTTTGGAATTAATTACCGTGACTTCGCTTCTTTATGTATTGATTAGTTTTTGTAAAATGAGGTGTTACTTAACTGTATCAAGACAGCCACAGCACTTAAATGCTGTGTCCACTTATTTCTGCAAGAGTAATGTAGCAATGCAGTTATGTTTGAAGAATTCTTTTAGCTAAGTAGAAGTAATCTGTCCATTCTGTGCTTGTATTAAAGAGAGAGACTTACTGTATCGGAGGGAGGCTAACTACAATGGTGTGTACTGACAGGACAAGGAGAAATGACTCCAGAGGGAGAGTGGGTTTAGATACAATGTTAGGAAGAAATTCTTTACTGTGGGGTTGGTGAGGCAGTGGAACAGGTTGTGCAGAGAAATTATGGATGTCCCATCCCTGGAAGTGCTATTGTAGATATATGGAATAAATATGCTATAAAACCGAAGTAATAAATTAATGTTATACCTACAAGTTGACATCATCTGTCAGTAGAAACAGGGCATTTTTTCTTTGTGAAAGCCAACACAGAAAGGGGGTGAAAAAATTAACTGTACACAGTAAAAACAAGCTTTGAAGGAAGGAGGAAATGGGACTAAAATTGTCGGAGGAAATGAGGCTTTAGCAGGATTTTTTGTCCTTGCCTAGTGTCCTTTTGCCCATTTTGGCCTTGGGATCTTCTTTATAAGAACCAGAATGGTGCCCATAAGGCTTGTGAAGACAGGCAGTAGAGGAAAGGCAAGACGTACAGGACTTGGTCTGTCTGCTCAGTGCATTTGCAGGATGGGCAGCTTTTAGCCATGATCACAGCTTGGTGCCTGAGGTGGGATTGGCAGAAGAATGGAGCAACAAAGAAACCAGGTCACTGTAGGAGACTGGCCTTTCCTAATTTTGCTGTTTACAGAAGATCTTGACTGTTTCCTACTGTCTGTTAGAGTGACTTTAAACATGGTTATATGTAGGCTGAAAGTGCTCACACCAAAGCTATTTATGCATATGTATATGTCTAAATATATAAAACATCCTTAAAGTGCACCTTTAGTGTTGCAGCAGAGTAGCACTTTAAATTCTTCGAAGTTGGATCTGATTTCAGTACAAATGTTCAGTGTAATAAACCCGTTCACTCTTGTTAAGAGTAAACCTTGAACACTTTCTGCGGATGATTAATCCCTTTGGCTTTTCACTTCTGGGAGTTTCTATTTAAGGTAGAATGGGAAATGCTTTTGGTGTTTTCATTGTGGTATTCTTTAAAGTGCTTTTAAGTATATTGAGAAAAACACAGCAGCTTGGCAATAGTTCAATCAAAAGTTAAGAAAATTGAGGACAGCTGAGTTATCTATTAGTGTGTGTTGCAGAAGCCCACAACAGGTGAGGATCTCAGAGGAGATGGGTACCAGTTTACCACAGCCTCATCTTCTTTCTGCAGGTGTCTTTGACTTTAAGGTATTTAACATAGTTTCTGTGAATATAGGCTAAATGAATGCTTGTTGCTTTTCAAATGGTTTGTACAGGTCATATTTATTTTAAATGGGTTTTATTTGTTTCATTGCCTCCTTTTCTTCTAGGAAACCCAGCGCTTGCTGGCGGAGCCAGTCCCTGGGATAAAAGCAGAGCCAGATGAAAGCAACGCACGCTATTTTCATGTGGTCATTGCAGGTCCACAGGATTCCCCCTTTGAGGGTGGGACATTTAAACTTGAACTATTCCTTCCAGAAGAATATCCAATGGCAGCTCCTAAAGTACGTTTCATGACCAAAATTTACCATCCTAATGTAGACAAGCTGGGAAGAATATGTTTAGATATTTTGAAAGGTAAGTGTTACTGTGTTTGCTTTCTTCTTATTATATTAAGTACGGTTATTTGTAAGTTGACCCTAAAAAGAGTTTTCATGTGTTCAAAGAATATCTTGCTTATTCTTTAATCTGGAAAAACTTGCTATTTCTGTAAACTGTGGTGAATATGGTGTTTCATAGTGCTATAAATGTTTCTTCAGATAAATGGTCCCCAGCTTTGCAGATTCGTACAGTTCTGCTATCAATCCAGGCTTTGTTAAGTGCTCCCAATCCAGATGATCCACTAGCAAATGATGTAGCTGAGCAATGGAAGACCAATGAAGCCCAAGCCATAGAAACAGGTGATGTATCTTCTAACTTTTTTTTTTCCCTAGTTTTAGGAATATCTTGTCACTCACTGGCTGGGGTATGTAAATCCTGACCTCTAGTTTTATGTCTGCGACGTGGAGAAACGAAAAATTACTGCCTACAGTTATAGTCCAGGTGCCCTGAATGTGCCTGCAATGATCTATTTTTAAGTCTGTGAGGCTTGATAGAAGAAGGAGCTCTCTTGATCTGCTTTATCTTGAATTTTGATGGTCCTAATTTGTTAGTCTGTCTAATTTGGAGTTCTGGTAAAATGAAGAAGTATTCTACTGCTTGTCCTCTACATCTTAAGGAACAGATTAACAGGTTCCAGAAAGTACAGCTTTACTGATATTGCTGCATCTGTTGCAGGCTATAGTGGAATGGAAGATTTACTGTGTTATGCCTCTTCACTTTTGGATCCACTGCTGTCAGAGTGTTTCTATAACATACAAAAGTTGACAGCTGCTGGAATTCAAAATTGTGCTTAAAAATCTCAGAACAGATACATTTTGTGTACTTGCGGCAGTGGTATAAAAGAGATATTTAAGAATATGTATTTAAAATTACTTTAATCAAACCTGAAAACTACATCTTTTCTTAAATGTATTTCTTTTTCTTTACAGCCAGAGCATGGACTAGGCTATATGCCATGAATAATATTTAAATGCGCTTTGAACATCAAGTGTGCATCACTTCTCCTGTTCTGCCAAGACCTCTTCCTTTTTTTGTTTGCATTTAATGGACACAGTCTTAGAAACATTACAGAATAAAAGCCCAGACATCTTCAGTCCTTTGGTGATTAAATGCACATTAGCAAATCTGTGTCTTGTCCTAATTCACTATTGTCCCGCATGAGCAGAGGCTAGAAGTATCATCTGGATTGTTACGAAATTGTTTGAAAGCAGCAGCACATCTCTGCTTTTAATCATTTTTCCTGTCATGGTTTAAGTATAAGCACTGTGAATGAAGGTAGGCAGGGTTAGCTGCGGGGCTTTTTGTTTTAATTTTGTGGGCTCCTCCTTCCCTTTTATGGTGATGCTAATTGCATTGGTAAAAGCAGCTAACCAGTTATACTTTAGAATATACCCTCTAGCCCAGTCTAACTTAGACGCTGTAGATGGACAAGCTTCATTGTTTGAACAAAAAATGGGAACATTAAACATCCATCACCTTCACTAATACTATAGTGATTCTGCTGTCAAGTGTAGAAAAATCCCTCCAAGAAAAAGCTTGTGACCATTTTGTATGGCTTGTCTGGAAAATCTCCTGTAAATCTTATGTTTTAGTAAAATATTTTTTGTTATTCTACTTTGCCTTTGTATAGTTTATTTTGCTGTGTTTTCATTTCTCTGTGACAATCGTATTTTAAAAAAATGAGTCCAGAATTGACAATTTTTTTTCAGACAGTCTGACAGGTTTAACAGTAAAGAGGGGGAACTCACAAGTTTTTTTGCGTTTTTTTTTTTTTGTTTGTTTTTCTTCTTCTGTGTCCTGACTTTTTTTATTAGTTTGTGTTATGTAGGGTGACCTGACCTGGCCAATTTAATATGAAAGTGCATTTGGAGTGACTTTCAGAAACAAGTCTCTGATGTAACAATTGTAACCTTAATTTTAGTAATGCATCGATGTGTTTTCATGGAAATAACCAGAATGAAGTAGAAGGTTGAGAGCAAATGACAGCACTAATTATGAGTGCCTGCATAGCAGCACAGTTTTCTAACTTCTTTAATTTCTGCCCTCTATTAACTTGAAATTCCAGTGTGCAGAACCACTGTTAGAGCCAGCTTGTGTATTGACTGATGTCTGCTTAGCCACTTACAGCTAGCAACTCATACCAGTGGTTTCTCTACAAGCCTTATTCAGCTACTTGCTTGAGAAACCGGTCAGCTTAAATAGCAACAAAGCTTCTTTATTGGAGGGAAGGAAAGTGATGAAAAAATTCCTTCTCATCCTTGTTTTTTGTGTACGCATCCTGTCTAGGAGTCTAGTATCTTTTCTGGAAACCCATCTAATTGCTTCCCTTCATTTCTTGTATCTCTGTTCTCTTCCTTTCCCCAAGCCCTCTCCCTCACAAAACCAACCAGCCAAACAAAAAGCTTAAAAGCTTTTGGCAAGGTCAACCTGAAGTGTATAAATGACAGCTCATAGTGGTTGCAGTAGGGAGGTTTTTTTGTCATGCAATTCAGGGGTATGGTTATGTAGTCTGTTGGTATTCTCCCTCTTTCACCTCTAGTGTCATCTGGAATTTCTATAGAATGTGGTGTATTTATTGTGCTCTTATGTAAGATGAAGACTATCTATTAAAACTATGTTTTCCAACAGACAGTGCTTTCAGTGGTTAGTAACTGGTATTGTCCCTCAAAGTTCTCTGCAACGTGGTTGAAGAACAGTTCAAAATTCCACTTTTTCACCAAACCGAGTCATAAAAAAACTGTTTTAAAAGTAGTTTCTGTGTTGAATGTAAGCCAGAGTTGGGTCCAGGGCTTGTAACATGTTCTTCAGAGTGGGTAAGCACCATTAACCCTCTCTTCTTAAAAATGTCTGTTTGGGGTTGGCCTGCCTACATCCTGGATCTGCTACTGGCATAGATAACTTTTGTGGCTGGCAGCTGAGAATAAGTGAGCTGTGTCATAGACTCTGGATTCACTTCACCTACCTCTTAATGCTTTATCTTACACTACGCATGCAGCTTCCCTCAGCTCTGTCTCTAGTCCAAGGGCTGGTGGCACCCCCAGAGGACAGTCAGTCCCACCTAAGCATCCTGTTTGAGAGTGGCTTTCCCTTCCTTCAGTAGAGAAACAACACCTGAGCTGGGACTTAAACAGTTTTAACTTCATAGGCGGGATGAATCCAGACCCAGATAATGTATATTAAATAATACTTTACTTTTAAACCTGATTTTAAAAGCCGTGTATAGAGTCAAGCTGGGAATATCATTCCAGCTTGTGCTAAGGAATGTGTGACAGTGTAAATTTTTTGAAGCCAGTAAGATATAACCTCTTCCTCAGTTAAGCAGGTGTATATTCCCAGTTGTTACGTGAAACTCAGTTATTTCTCTTACACCTACATTGCAGCCGGTTAGCTAATGCAGCTGTTTTTTAGGGAGTGTTAGTTTTATCTCCATTTTTAGTACATCTATTGGATCAATTTACAGTAACTCTAAAATAAATGGGTTTCCTCTACCATTACTGGTGCTATGTGTCAAATGTCCTGAAATCCTGAGCAAGAGTGATGACATTGCATTTTATATGTCAGTGTTTGGGTAGTAGCTGTGTAGCTGTTGAGTTTGGGTTATCACATGGGCTGTATAACCACACATGCAAAATACTTTTGCAGTAGTTTCCTGTAGATCAGGAGGAAGGCATTTGGTTTTGCATAAATATTCAGTGGTGGTCTCTTCACATGCAGCCATGTTCTGTCATAGGTATGATTACTGGAAACTGGTGGAACAGGCTTTTTGTATCTTAGCTGACTTTAGTCTAAACCAAGTGTAACATTGCTTCGATAGCTTTCAAGTACTTGCATTTCTAACACATTGAGACTGTTGTGGAAAATCTTAATGGACTAGTGACATCATAAATTGTGACATCTCTATATACATTCCTTATTCCTCCTTGGTTTTTTTTGGGGGTGGGTTTGTTTTTGGGTTTGGTTTTTTTTTGTTTGTTTGTTTGTTTTTTTTTGTTTTTTTTTTTGGGGTTTTTTTGTTTTTTTGTGGGGTTTTATTTTTTTTTTTGAGGGTTAAAGTATAATGTCCGGTAGGTTTTGTCAATAACATGTCTTGACTGTAATGTAATATGACACTGAAATAAAAGGAAGAGTGATTATTCATTACTTAGGCACTGAGCTTCATTTTAACAGCAGTGGGCTGCCATCAGTGTGCAACAGTTTCCTAACAGTTCTTAACATCTGGTAAAATAAGAAAGATAATCTTTCTTTCATAACTTCTCAATTGCTTGTGGCTTCCCCCACATTGCATGGGGAGGCAAGAGCAGCACCTCTGTCCTAGGAGTCCTCAGAGGAGACTGCTTTGGTATGCAGCTCAGAGGATGTGTTGAGTCCCTCTCCTGCTTCCCCTCCTTTTTTATTTGTTTGGCTTTGTTAGTTGGTGTGAGGTCTTTTGTTGTTTTTTGGGATTTTTTGCCTGCTTGTTCAAATCTGGTTTGGTACAAGACTTTCCTACTTACATGCACAGTTTGGACACTTTCTAGTGCAATCAAATTGATAAATGTATTGAGCTTTGCTAAACTGTTATATTATGAGCATGGCAAAGGTTAATAATCACATACCTGCTGTGATGGAGTTTGTACAGTTTATTGCTGCCTTTACTGTGGAAGTGTGCAGGATGATTTTAAAGCAAATATTTAATTGTTAAGTTGCACTGAAATACATTAGAAAAGAGGCATCAAGCAGCATGACTGTCTTATCTGTGGTGGTTGCTTTCATGAACTCCCCTCAATGCTTAGGTAAGGGGTTAGGTGTGAGGAAGTAGAGTATCTTTGGGTAAAGACTGCTCCAGTGGAAGCACTCAGGGGAACACGGGCTGTCCTGGGTTAGGAAAGGGAATTGTACCCTAAGAGGACACATCTGGGTAGCTCAGTTAGTTGCTATGGAGCTGTCACTGTTGGTCAGTCCATCACTGAGAGACCGAGTGCTTTACTTGAAGAATTCTTGAGCACTGGGAGGTAGAAAGCACAGATACTAACCACACTGCATCAGCCTTCCACATAAAGAGATGGATGCAAATGTGGTATGTAACAGAAGTATTTTTATTAGTTAATTTTTTTAGGAAGGTGAATACAAATTATTTCACATAAAGTCATCTCTGACTGGAGTACTTGTGCAAGGTTGTTCCAGATACTCAACTGAGTTCTAGTATTCAGAACTTCAGTGAAGGAGTATTTTTGGTTCAGGCCTAATCTGCACCTTCCTGCCTAAGTTGCCTACTAAGGCTTGCGAGGCCATTTATAAATCTGAAAGATTTCACGTGTGGTGTTCAGTTGTTGCCTGCTGTAGCAGGTGTGCTTGTCTCAGCTTGAATACCTGCTGTGCCTTCAGAAGAACTGCTGTCATTTTCCCATCAGCTACTCACGAGTAATAGTGTTATTCCAGGTAACACTGAAGGTTTAGGCTGCGTCCTAGTAAATTTATAGAAGAATGTCTGTGGTCCCATGCACAATTATCAAGGGCAGACTAATCTCACAAGACACACCAAGGTGATTCTATTGGTGTTTTCCTTCAGTTGCTGTGGATGTTCATCTACCCTATTCAAAGACAGGTTGCCTTAGTATCATAGCCAGAATGCAGGAAAGGAGGAAGTATTTAGAGAGTGAAGCAGTTGAATGAGAGCAAAAAGGCCCTTAGGACAAGAACCTTGTTACAGAATCTGTCTGGATTAATGGGCACAGGTAAGCCAACAGCAGGGTGAGTGCACAAGCTGATGGTCTTTGGCCAGCATCATACACTGCTGTAATGCTGCTTCATACTGCCCATCCATCAGAACTGGTTGTAACAAATGAAGGAAAGCTGTTGGGAACCAGTGCTACTGAGTACAGGCCGTGAGGCAAGCAGCAGCTGATCACAACAGCAGACATATTCAGTGGCCCCATTCCTTCCCAAAATGGCTCTTTTGAGCAGTATTTCATGCTTATTTAGGGAAGAAAATTGTCTGAGAGCATTATTTGGGGTGGTGGTGCATGGCCCATAGCAATCAAGATTGTCACAAGCAGGAATATGCCTGTGATTGCTGAGTCTGCAGGTTAAGAGGTGACACCATTCCTTATGTGGAGCATTGTCCTAATGTGGATGTGGTGCTGTTTCCATCACTTGAGCCAAGGAGGCAGTGCCTTGCTTAATGCCACTCAGCAGCACGGAGACACTAAGAGTATTGAAAGAGGGTAAGTTTAAAAAAAACACTACACTTTTTCAGTTCCAGCTTGAAGTTTCTTATTATCTCTCCAAGTCTTAGGAAAGTCAGCCATCCTGCCTTTCCTGCCATCTGTTGTGCTTTATCACACTTCTGCCTCAACTTGAGTCTTATACTTACTTCACTTGATGCCTTGGAGATACGGTGATAGGAGCCAGACAGGACTATGGTAAAACTCCCCTTAAGCTGAAGAGAGGGAGGTGTGGTAACAGTCTGCTTGTCAGAAGTCATACCGAGAGGGGGAAACACAGGAGATGTTTACCATCCTAACAGCGTGGAAGAATGCAGGTTCAAAAAAAGAGGTAAGGGGAGGTAGGTCTAGGTAGGTCTGCAGTAGCAGGCTGAGCGCTGGCACCAGTTTTCAAGTTGGACATGGGTGCTAAGGGGAGAGTCATATCAAGTTAAGGAAAATAAATGATTCTTTGGAACAACGAGCCTGCTAAAGCTTGAGTTGAGTGCAAGGACAAGGCAAGAAGTAAGAAACATCAGATGAAACTTAAATGATTTTAGTTTAGATGGGGTTGAAGCCTTTCACACAATCACTTCTGGTGTAGTATTTGCAATGGAATGACTACATCATCCACAGGACTAATTTAGATTTTATTCTGGTATTTCCCAAATATAAAAAGTCAAAATTCTTACATCAATCTTTAAAGAAAATCCATGCAAGCAGGTCAAAATGTTTACAACTTAATTCCCTTCCCACCCCCCCTTCCTTTCAGTTTTCACTTCACAAACCATGCTGGTAAGTAAACCAAGTGTCTTCCCCTCATGTTTCTTTTCACAGCACATTGTTAACAGAACAATGGTAGGCTAAGTCAGGGGTGCAGTAAGCACCAAGATAAGATTTTTCACTTGAACAGCCTCTCTGCAATTCCTCAGGATTTCTTGTGTTGAAAAGCACATCCATTTTGCTTAATTCTGGCTCCATGAGATTCTAAACTTTATGGCTCTTTTTCTTTGATACCACCATAATGTAACTCATGACAATCTCAAAACCCATCTGGCCAGGAAAAGCAGCAGTACAAACTAGACTCTGACAATTGCAGGTGATAACCTGTCTCTTCCCTTTTTCCTCTGGAGAACTAAATCTGGATATATTGTACAGAAATTTTGGCATGAGAAAAATCCCAAATTTGCTTTGTCTGAAATAGGTTTGGCCCATCGAACTAGAGATGCATGTAAAAAATGCTTCTAATATTTAAATTGCTAGGTTGTAGAAAAAATTGTAGCCTTTCTCTTCCTATTTTTACAACTCTTTCTGCTGGAGTTTAGTGTCAGATTTCATTAGTACTGAAGCCATACTGCTGTCTCTTTACTACAGTTGTTCCCTGTAGCAAAACTGAAATGTCTTCAGTTTACATCTGCGATTCACAAAACATTTCTCTTTGAAAGGGAGTAGAAGTCAAAGCAATAGAGCTTCATTCTGAAGGTTGCATAGAGACCGAAGAGATTTATACAACAAATGCTGTTTAAAAAAAAAATAATCTGTCTGGCACTACTGAACAGCTCAAATGTGTGTGACCAAAAATATTTATAGGCAATCAACTCTGAGTTTGTTAGCAACAGCAATACTGTACATTTTACATTATTATCAAATACATAATTCAAGAGTTACAAAATAAGATCATGCATTACCACTAAATCTCATACAAGCTTGGATTGATTTCATTCCAAGAATCTAAAATGGAGACAGAGCTTTTTTTTAAATGAATACAAACTCGAACTCTGGGTTCTGTTTTAGCTTTCAGGGATTTGATATAATCTTGTTACAAGAAAACCTATACATGTTTGCTCAATTTAAAGTGTTAAAATAACTACTGAACAAAAAAAAAAGTGACCATTAAAGTGATCAAAAAAGGGAGCTAAATGATTGTTCTTTTAAAGGTAGCTTTGGAGCCAGAGGTACCATTCCACACCATGAATATGACTTTAACAAAGATTAGACATTCATCATGCTCAACCCCACCTTCTCCTGTTTCACCAGGCTAAACAGTTTAAAGTAGTGAGCTGAGCAAATGGTGTCCCAGCCTCAAACAGTGCAATAATAAGTGTGCACTACTGAAATAGCAATGCTCCTTCACTGGCCTCCCACCTCATGGCTGAAAGGATGGATAAGCTGTTGGCAATCTTCCACCTTTAGGAAGCATTGTGTGTTCTTTCCAGTTCTGGAAGTGACCTGGACTAGGAGATAAGAGGGATGGCAAGCAGTGTCCTACCCACTGTTTCAGAAGTCTTCGTTTTTTGGCTCATGCCTCTTCTCAGTAGTATTTATGACTCTTCAAAGAGAGCAGCATTAAGAGATCACATCATCTGTTTCCCTAGTCTCACTGCATTTACATATGGCACAAGATTGTTTTTCTAGGAGTAACTTGTGGCAACATTTTTTTCTAAAAAAGTGTAACAGCACAAAAAAATTCATAGCAGCATTTTACACAATTTGTGTTAAAAAAGTAGAAGTTAACCATTTGTGTATTGAGTAACAAAAGGTTTAAATTACATTTATTTTCCATTTTACACTCACTATTTACTAGTTGGACTATTTACAAAGGTTCAAATGTTGTATAAGAGAATGAGCTTTACCCAGAATAAACTTCACATGTGAGGCAGTGGTCTACCTCGACCTGTTTTGGCTGGATATAAAGGAGGTACAGGTGGGTTTAGATCCTAGAAAAAATTCAGAAATAGGATGTTCATGTGAATTAGATTGTGTTCTTGTAGAAGAAAACATGCACACACACACATACAGAGAGAGTAATCCTATGGTAAAAACATTAAGACCAACAGTGGATTTAATGTTCATCTTCTTGGATAAAAAGCAGGAAAAATAATTAGAACAGGGAGGTTGTCAGCTGTACCTCATTTATTCCAACTATATTTCTACCAAGAGGCCAGCTTTTATTTGAAGAAGCTAAAGTAATTGATGTTTAAACAGTAGAACTGAAGGATTTAAGAATTAACTTAAAACTGGGGGTTTCAGCATTCATTCCAATAAGACAAAGGAGTATTATTTCTCTACTGGTGTAGTAGGTATCAAGACTCCTGTCCCAAGCACTGGAGGCAGCACTACTGGCTCCAGCAGGGCAAGGCACCTCAACACATGCTTGCAAACACACACCCTCTGCAACCCAAGGGTGCCTCCTGGTTAAGTCTTCCTTTCCTCCAAACATTTTTAAATTGCAACAGACTGCAGGAACACTACATGAGATGTTTCTAATTGAAGACAGAGGTTTTTGGAACCTGCAGTGTAATCACACCATGAACAAAACAAATATCAAGGGTAAAAGGGAAAATAAAAAGTGGAAGAAATATCTACAACACTTTTCACACAAATCTTCTGACAGTTCACCAGCTGACCAAATGATGAAACAAAAGTCTAGTGGATAGTTTTGGTAGCCGCAAGACAAAGTTACTTGTTCTTGCCCTAGTTATGTTACATGAAGATTGCATAGGACAAGGCAACCTTTTGGATAACTGAGGCAAGCAGTGCTTAGTGTTGGTATCCGTTGCTCTTGACAGGCTGAATGAGGTTTAGTGCTTTATTGTAGTCACCCTTGTGCATCTCTGCCTTCAACACATCCATTTACCCAAATACTGCCAGCTTAAGGTCTTAGCACTTCATCTGTGGATACCAAATAAGAGTTTAGTATAAGACTATTTGCTCAAGCTTTAACTACTGACTAAAACTCACAAGTTTTAAATAAGCTGAACACCACTGAGATGCATATTTTATTTTAGCAGATATGGAAATTTATAAATTTATATAGTCAAGTTTTTTTAATGGCCTATTAAGGCATTTTAAAAAAATTCCTATATGGCTTTGGTTTGTTGAAATACTACTTTACATTGTTAAAAGAAAAACATTCAAATAAATTTGACATGACACATTCACATATTTCACTTAGAACTGACAGTTATACAGATGCCTACATGTGATCACAGATGTCTCCTGTTGTGATGACACGAATAAAAAGGTAATCCAAATGTTTATCTCACAGTAGAGGGCAACCCAGAAGTCTGTGCAGAAGTGACATATAAGGAGTTATTATCTGGAAGAGGGGGAACCACAGAGTTTCCATTAGTGGGTGAACAGCTCAGTTTCAGTTTTTCCAAGTATTCTGCATGAACAGGCTTGTGACACTGAAGGACCTTGATTGCATCTTCTACTTTAAACCATTCTCTTTTCCTTCCTGAATGAGTACAATCCACAAAAAAGAACAGAGTTATAAAATTTTAACAGCACTACTGGTTGCTATCCAATTATTCACTTTATCTCAGTTCTTTGGAATTTGAAATTGTCAGGCAGAAGAGTGAACAAAAAGACCACGAAAGAACTGATCAATACAAGAGATCCACTCAAGCTTACTAAAATGCAATTCATAATAAAGTCTTTCAGATAACTCTCTTGAAGCAGATACTGGACAAACTCATCTGACTTTATATGCTGCAAAAGCCACATCTGGTCATTAGAGGAAAGTGTGATGTTATTTAAATGACTTGATACTGCCGTCCTACATTGTCATCTTTAGATTATCTTTAGACTGAACATGCATGCATGAAGGATGGCTTGGTCAGACTTCAAAAGCCATGTTCCGTACTCAAAATCTCCATATGCATCCATATAGGGGGGAGTTACTCGGGTTAGCTTTAAGTTTTAAAAAAATAGTATACCTTGAGACGTATTTATACAAGTTTCAAGACTTTAGTAAGATTAGCTTAAGACCATGTTACTTTTACAAGTCAGTCCTATAAAATTCAGTCTCTGAAAATACATATAGACAAGGTCAATTGTAGTATTGTTAAAAATGGAATTAATTCTATTTTTCATTTGGTTTTACAGCATTACAAGTGCTGAACATATATAATCCACTTGTTTAAGATCAAGGACACTTTCAAAAACACCCTAGAGTATCAGACACTAAAACATTCTTTCTGTGGAAAAAACCCTTTGGCAGTATAGTATCTGGCCTTTAAAAAATTACTGCGTTTATTCTGTCATAATGTTATAATAATTAGTGTATTCTAAGAATAAGAATAACACTATGTTGGAAGCAACCTTAGTTATGTATGTATTAAAGTGTGCAAGAAGAGCATCACTTGACTTTTTCTAGAACAGAATTAGTATTCCCTCTGAATTAAACAAACTGCTTCAGAAAAATGAAGAGTTTGCTTAAAACATTTTTAAGTGTAGCACATAAGGACTGGGAATTCACTTACCTATATTAACTGAATCCTCCCAGTCTTCCAGTATTTCCGTCACAGTAAGAACATAAACATACGTCCTATGCTTCCGATCTTGGTTCTGCTTGAATAATTAGAAGTACAAGTTTAAATTCTCATCTAAATAACTTACAGACTTCCCAAAACTAAAAGATTAGAAATTACTTACCTCTAAAGGATAGTTGCCAGCAAGCCTGGCTTTTATTTCCACTAAACAAACAACTGTACTGATGAAATCCAAAATGATGGGAATACAGAACTTTTATTTGAAACAGCTATTTTCTTTTACTAGACTAAAAAACTGGACAAAACCAAAGACAATACTAACAATTTTGAAGATCGTGAAGTTCTGACCAAAGTGTGTTCTTGGTCACCCAGCTACATATTAGCAGTTGTCCACTAGTACTGCCGTAGATAAGTAATAGTAATTACCACAGTATGCCACATTTACTAAAACTGTTTCCACAATGCATTTCCTGGATGAAAGGTCACTTAAAAAAACCCCGAACGCTTTTTGCAAGATGGAACCACTGCATCATGTGGCCATGTCATCTACACAATGCTGGCTATAAAGTTTCACTCTGTGATTGAAGGAAATTAAATAGCCTATGCTTGCAATCATGACAAATGCAAAAATAATTGCCATCTGCTCATTCAGCACGTTAGCCACGATGGCAGCACTCACCACCTGTTAAGAAGGCACGTGTTTTGCACAAGGCAGTTTAAACAGAGTCTGACAGGTATCTCTGATCAGGGTAAGACCACTATGCTACAGCAAGTCCACATGAGGTTGGCATAGACATTTCTCCCTGCCACTCCAAAGCAGGCTAGTGGCAATGTTTGAGGTGCTACCCGACCAATCAGATCCTCCTTCCCCTTGGAGAACTAAGCTCCACATAAAACCAGGACCATCTACAATTACAACTATATTAAGAACCAAGAGATATTATGGCCTAGCTCCCCTAACAAACAGATGGCTTTATCCTTGTGCCAATAACCTTTCCTACTTAGTTTCACTACAAGCTTAATATAGTTTTGAACTGTTGTGCTTTACTAGGAAATAAAAATTCTCCAGGAGTTGGCAGTATCACCATTAAATAGGATACATATATTTTATAACAGATATCCTTTCTGGCTGTAGTTCTAGAATAAGAGGACTCAGCAGCAGCATTTTATTTCCATCTTCTCTTAGTTCCACCCCCAGGTCACAAGGTGTGGCCCCCTCAATGGTATTAATAACATTTTTGGGGACCTGTTGAGAAACTAAAGCAGGGCCTTGATTTAAGTTAGAAGTAACCTAGAAAGGTGACACAACATCCATTTTTCTCTTTTCTGGTCTAGCTGGTGTAAATGGCTTCAGAAGAACATATACCTGAATTATGATTGAATCATAATGCTTTGCAGCCTCTTTCTTAAGCCAACAAAATGATAGGTATGCTAGGTTTTTTTGGTTTGAGCTGGGAAATGGAGAATACTTTTGTAGACCGACCAGCAGAGTTAAAGCACCACCAAGTTTTTAATGTGTAGGACCACCCAGTTCAACTCAACCCAAAAAATCTAAGAAAAATGTGAGTAGTACTAACTACAAACCTTCAGGAGCTACAGGAGCTTCTCTTAATTAATTGGCTTCCATACTTCACACAATGAGACACATGACTAAGTAAGATTTCACTCAGGAAATCCCTGTCAGGAATCCACTGCCTATAAAAGCTGGGTGAAGATTTGTACCTAACTGAGACTAATACACAGCACAACCTAGTAACTGGTTGTGCTGTTACTCCTGGATTTATTACGAGCTGAAGACTATTAGAACTACAGTCTGCTCCTGTCTAGAACCTGAGCAGAAGTGGGCAACACCAACACTAAAATAGAGTTCTAGCTAGCATCTGTCCTTGCACTGCTGGTAGTTCAGAGCCTGATGTTTATACTATCAAACAGATGTTTTGAACTACATAGTTTCCTAAAGGTTAGATTTATCTGTTATCCAAAGCCTTGGCCTTTTTTTGGTGAATCAAAGCCATAATGAGAACTCATATCCAGACTCATTAATTTACATGTGTGAAAGTTGACAAATTACTTCAGCAAAATCTTACCAGGGAGGAAAAGTCAAGAGTGCCTCAAAAAAAGGCTGGTGTAATGTTTCAGAAATCCTAACTCTATGAATGGTTTGGTTTTTAGGGATTTTTTTTTTTTTTAACTTCTAGGAATTGTCCAAGTACTAATTTAATCTTTCCAGTAAAGGTTCAGAATGACCTGAGCTTAGTTCAGCTGGTGAGAGCCTGGTGCGGGATAACGCCATGGTGCTGGATTTGATCCCTGTAGAAGACATTCACTTAAAAGTTGGACTTGATGATCTTGGTGGGTCCCTTCCAACTGACAATATTCTGTGAAACTAGTACTTTGAACTCTTCCTATTCAAATCTTCACACATCATCTAACACCTAAAGTCCTGTCTAAAATGCAGCAGATCCAATAACACTGCAAAATTATAGGTAAGTAATACTCATGAACTTAAGTCTGATGTAGCAGCTTATCAGTTCTCACAAACCAACCATTGCTTTTAGAACTTAAAGGAAATAGCTCACCTCAAATATCCCAAGTAGTCTGCCTAGCTTTCCCTTTACTCCAGCCTACAAAACAAACAGGAAAAAGTGTTAGGATCTGGTATTAATTAAAAAAAATATATAAAGTAGCTGTACCATCATCCTACATTAGCATACCCCTCATTTTTAGGGTTATTTAAGGAAGAGTTTTAACTTCAGTTTTAATTAGATTGTGCTGCACCAATTTTGGAGATTCTGATTTTAGACTCTTTATGAGTATTAGCATACAAAAGCTTGGCCTAATGAGTGGATCAAAGAATCCATAAATCTTTCAAGGTTTCCATCCAGACTAAAATACTGTATTACTTACCACATTTTAGTGTACTGTACTTTATTAAATAGATAAATCATACCCAATACTGAAATAATCTGGGAAAAAAGAAAGGGCAAGAGAATTTCTAGTATTAGAAATAATATAAAGAAGCAATCATTGAAACTCCAGTGTTATTTTACATGGAGATTTAAATACAAGTTTTCAAAACAATAATAAATTAAACAGTAGGTTATTGCATGGATCTTGCAGCATAATGACTTCATGTGTGCTGGTTTTCATGTCAAAGTAGCTTTTGGCATGTAACATAAACCCCAGATTTATTGCCCCAATTCTCTGCAGGTTTGAACTCTTTTTCTAGCTAGTACGGTTATAAAAGGCTTTTAATTCAGAGTTTTACTCCAATATTTTAAAATAATCCCTGTATCAGCCCATAGTTTGTGATTTTTATCAATTCAGAGAAAGTGGTCATTACTTTCTACTAAGACTCTAAGGTTTGCTTTTCCAAAAGTAATATATAATGCCTCTTCGAAGGGACACGGCTTATGATCAACCATTATTTCTAAACAAAACTGAGTCCATATGATTGATATATAAAGGCATATGTTGCCTACTGGCAGACAAAGTCATATTTAGATTGTTTTTGTCTTGTTGTATAACCAATATTTAAAATAGGGCTTCTAGTGCTAAGATAACATTTTCTAATTTTCAGTCTTTGCTTCCAGCCTAAGCCAAAGACAGTTATGGATGTCTTATGTCTTTATATAAGGGACCATATGGATCTTCATTACATTTTAATGAGTGACTCTGACAAATAACTGGGCAGGCTTTAGCACTAAGTCTAATCAAAGTCTTACAAGTGAATGTTTTCTGTGACTGTCTTTTTAAAGAAAGCAGATGGCTGGTGTTATTTATTAAACCATTTTGATGAAGGAAGCCCAACCACAGCCCATGCAAAATCATCAAGGCATTTTGCTTATCTAAAGCAAGAGCTAGAGCAAAAGGTAATGCAAAACTACATACAATATTCTGTGTGTCTGCTGTGATGGCCAAGATACCTATTAGAGCTCATAAAGGCAAAATAAATAACTGGACTTAACAGGTAAGTGATTAAGCAGCACATTAATTAGGAAAGTGACAGGCCCTTATTTTGGGCTGAAAGAGTAAGCAATGCCACAACAGTCACTAAAGATTGCTTATGCTTTATACTGAGTAATGAAAAAGCACTTATTCACAAAAAGCAGCACGCTGAAGAAGTGTTTTAAATTTTACTGATCAGTCCTAATTTCCTCAGCATTACAGTATCACTTCAAGTGGGAGTCTGACAACTAATATTTAACACGCAGCAAAACCACCATGACCAGCTAGGTTTACTGATACTGAATAGCTTTCATAGAGAAGTTTTGTCAACTTACTGGTATCCCATAGTCACAATGTGAATTTATCAGTGTTACTCTAAGTGGAATTTACTTAACAGTTTCTCTTTTCTCCCTCCAAGCAAATCAATGGTTTAAACAAATACACTTAGCTGAGTAATTCTGAATGAAACTATTAGAAGCACTCCATTACATCAAGTGTTAAAAACCCCCCAAAGCTTGAAGTGAAACTTTGGTGCAGTCAGATGTTGCTACTTAAATGTGATTACTCTAACTGATGTTTAATTACTCTCTACTCAAATACACATTTTTCCAAAATGTAGCACCATGCTACAGAGAGCAGTGTATTTTGAAAACCTTTACACTCAAAAGTGTAAAAAGGTAGAAATTCAAAGTCTTGTGATTTTTTTCCCTAAAAATAATATTCAGCTGAACAATCTTCATAGTTGAAAATGTACCTTGAATTTGACAGTGATCTTTTAAGTGCTTTTACTAACATTTCCTTCAAGTTCTTTTCATAATGTAATTCAAAATGTGTCAAATTTAAGTGCTCGAGGACCAAGAAATACTTCAGCCTTATCACCAGAACATCAAAAGCAGTTCCCCCTTTTCCAATGGTAAGCTTCTAATCCGGTGCACTGGTTAAATTCTAGACTTTGAACCACTTTGCCTGCCATGAAAACATACTTCTTCCTTTGGCTTTTATGTACCCGTGGTTGTTAAAATACGGTTCTTCAAGTAAACAGAATCCTACAGGCTTCTATAAGTGTGTAAGGCCATCTAAACTTTAGGGGGAAAGCCTGAAAAAAAAAAAAATCCCAGCTTTCTTCTGACAGACATGCTGTTGAATTAAGTGCTATACTTCCCCAGAACAATTCTCTAAGGAAGTCTGAGTACTATGCAAAGAGGACCTCAGATCTGCATCTTATGCACCTATTTTAGCATTAGTCTAAACCCAGGCGCAAGAGAGAGGACTATCCACTTCATCCCATAATCAGTCGAGCCTCCTGGAGGTCATTCCTGTTTGCAGCTGTGGAGGTACTGCAGTCTCAGATGAGCGTCAGACTCGCCTGTTTCCGGTAGATGGAGCAAGAGTCATGCTGCAGTTTAATTTCCAAGATAACAGTCTAGCAGGGGAGAAAGTTACTTAAGATCTGAAAGATTTGAGTTATTTTTAACTCTGGCATCTGTGGGATAGTACTGTAGCCATTTTAATGGCTACACTCCTGAAGGGATGGTGGCAAGACTATTCCTGCCCCATTTTTGCATACTTTTATAAAACAAAATGTTTGACCATACCTGCCTTAATCTTTCAACTGAGAGTGTGTTTGTTAATTTATTTTTGCAGTGTTTAACTAGTTCTAGTCTGTAGCACCCAATGATTTTTTCAAATATTAGATGCTCATTGGAGCTAATTCCTCTATTTCCTGTGAGAAGTCTTAGATATTACTGCCATTTCCACAGTTGCAGCAAATTAATCTTCAGGATCACCTCTTCTTGAAACTATATCCACTCAGGGCTGGGGGAAATTGCATATTTTCTCATAGGCCTTTCAACACACTACTAAGACAAAGCAAGAGTCTCCTTTCTGTGAGATGGAGCGAGAAATGGAAGTGGTTCACAGTTCACAGAGGATCTCCATTTACAAGACTGGCCATAACTGGCTTGCCACTCATTTGAGTCATTATTCTTTGAACAGTGCATGTGCAGACAACCTGCTTTCATCTTTCATGCTATGCAGCTAAAGACAAAGCTCCAAATTTATTAATGGAGTAGCTTTTCAGTTAGATGAGGTTCAGTACCTTTCTGGGATTGCTTTATACTGTAACATCATTTTGGTATTCTACTTTCAGGTTTGTAAAAGTTTATTGTATCTAAATAATAACGTAACTGTCAATTTCCTGTAACCTGTGAAATGTCAGACAACCTTAAATGAAACACTAAATATTCAGTAGAGGTAAAAACTCATATCACTAACATGAACAGAACTGAATAATTAAAAAAACCCTGGAGTCATGTACACAGATAGACTATGAAACATTTGATTACAGACATCTTTGAGTTGTTAAAGCAACTCAACAAATACACTACTGTTGGTGTCGAAGTGAGGATATTTAAAGCCAGTGGGCTATCAGCACTTCTACCATTAAGGAATGCCATCCATTATTATTCCCACTATGAATTTATCCATTTTAATAAATTAATAGAAACCAGTGCTTAGTTTGTGCATGATCCAAAACTGAAGAAACACATTTCAAACCAGCACCACTGTGCTTTCTTTGAAGTTTATTCATTCACAAAACAGTTCACTGTACTGTAACCAGCTTGCCAGGTAACACTGACCTTAGTATAAAAATAGAAAGGACACCACCTTTAGAAAGGTCAGTATGAATTTCCATGGCTCAAACCCCTAAATACCACTCTTTTTTCTTTAAAAATGGTACTTGGCAGTCTCACGGAAGCATTGAAGACTTAGCTAGTAGCTAAGAATATTTTACTTTGAGACATGATCTTCTAAGCCTGGTCAGCTATACAAGCTATCATACCCCAGAAATTCTGAGGCAATAGAACAAGTGTAAAAGCCTGATGTCTGTGAAAACTCTCTATGCATTTGCAAGCACAGCTCAAGGCTGAACATGGTTGGAACTTTATACTGTACTCCAAAACATTATAAAAAAACATAGTCCCCTCAAGATCATCCATTCTTCAGCACCAAAGAGAAAACCCCAAACATGACTACAGCTTAGTCACCTCTATACTTTAAGTCAGATCAGCAATTAAAATTACCAGTGTTCCTAAGAACACTGAGCAGAGGACTGTGCTTTTTTAATCCAACCCATGAACTTGCGACAGTGGGAAGACAAGACTTTCCCTAGAGGTGTTAAAACTGCTTGGAAGCCTAAATCTTTGCTGACTCATTGCTAGAATTCAAACTCTTTGCTCCTTTCAAATGGACTGTACCCTGTGGCTGAGTACATCTTGCGTAGATCAAAATGGGCTCCTCCAGCAAAACTGAACACAGTCTGGAACACCTTTGATTAAAGGAGGCTTATTCATGCTTGAACCTTGCTGCAGGAAGGCTGCTGAGAACAGCAAATAGTGAAATAGTCTGTTCCCCAAGTAAAGTGGGAGAAGGGTCACTGAATTACAGTTCACAGATGATCTCATTTTGACACTGAACAGCAGGCACTGTTTGGTGCGAGTCACATCTACATCAACTTCCTAAGCCTCAACACCACAACAGAACCAATCTTGAGGGTGTGCAAGATAAACCACCAAATAGCATAGCTAATAGAAAAAAAAAATACACATACTAATCAGCAACAATATTAGTGTGTTTTGGGAACAGCAAAATGGGATGAGAAAACTGCCTAAGTCTAGTGAAATCCTGTAGTTCACTCACCAGAATGCATCTAATTTATGAAAAAATTTACACCTTCCATTTAAAAGTATAATATTTTGATTTTTCTTGCAGTTTTATTTGGTTTAGACATGGCTGTGAGATATCAGAGAAACACTTAATATTTTTGACAACTTTCTTAGGGGAAAAAAAAAAAGGGAAGTGAAAACCCATAATCCTCAATTTGAAATTTAAGTATTGTAGTATAGGGAAACTGCATGAATTCACCATGACTTAAAGCTCTGTTTTGCCTAGTCATAGGGGCAGAGATAGAAAGGCAGACTATAACCATAATGCTTTCTTGATAAATAAACAGCCTTAAATGTATGAATGCTCAACTGCTCAGATAGATCAGTTTCTAATCTGTTTAGTTTGGAATGTCCTCAAAGGTCTGTTGATTTCTTGTTCTTATGCAGCTACATGTTAATGGTTAGTTTACCCTCACTCTGTTCTACAAGAGCTGCAAGTCAAACATTTTCTTCACAAACACAGAAATGTTACACTTCTAGAACATGTCATTTAGCATAAAGTCTCAGTTCTACTTCTAGTACTTGTTTATAAAGGCAGACAGGAATTTAACTATGAAATGAAAGACAGCTGTGAAGAAGCTAAGTTAATTAGTTCACCCCACCACACTATATCCCAGTTCTAACACACAGAACTGCAGTTCTTTGAATTTCATAACCACAAAGGTCTCAGTCAACTACTGGATAAAGGAGGCAGTTCCCTCTTCTTGGTTCCCATCTGAAGACAACAGCAGCAAAGATCAGCTGGATTTTTTTGCTTTGTTTTGTTTTAGTTACCTCTTCGTACACCTCTCTCACAGCTGCTCCCCCTGGCTCTTCTTCTGGTTCCATTCCTCCACCTGGTACAATCCACTGATCTGGGTATCGGCTACTGCTTACCAACAGCACCTATAAATAATTGCAAGTGACTGTTAAATACAGCTCACAAGTCGGGAATCTCACTGCTATCTGCCTTTGCGGCAATGCACTTTTTCACCTAGGCCAGAGGGATTATAGACTTTAGAAACAAAACATAACAAGCAGGCAGGAGTTGGAAAAAGAGCAAAACAGTTAACATCCAATCTGTTTTGTAAAACTAAGTCAAGAGAATGTCACTGCAATCTCTTTGTACAAACGCTTTCATTGGATACTCAGACAGAACATGGACAATACAGAATAACGTGCACAGGAGAAAAGGCATACAACAAAAATCTAATAACAATGTTTTCCAGAACCAAGTCTTTATATCATATAGATGGCAAAGTATGAAAATGAAGACATTTTCATCATGAAGACGTTAAATTCATTCTTCTGGAATGGCATCTTCTGGCTGAAAATAGACTTTTGAAAATATTTCTAATTTTTAGCCAGAAACAAGTTTCTTTTTAGTTACTGAAGTGTTAGGTTAGCATGACATGCTTACACTATTGCATAACTAAAATACAGGGAGAGTACTTCATTGGCCCTTGTCCAATTTGTTTTCTTTTAAACATTTACATAAGAGGAAAAAAGCACAACACATTGAATTTGATTTCTAAATTTAGCTTTTTTTTCCCCAAGACACTTTAGTTTCACTTAATTGACACTAACCTGGTTCTGTGATGGATATATACCAATTTAAAAGCCCCTGTCTATGGGATCTGTCCTTCATAACATTCAGAGCAGAGAAGATGTTAGCTACTTTGGTAAGGCATGATAACCTATTATGATACCTTGTATTTAGAGTAATTTTGCAGTAGAAGTTTATGAGAATAAGACCTTGATTCAGTACCCCTTGGAAAGAAGCAGGTATATTTTAGACACATCCCAGTTACTAAGACATACTCAGTCATCTGTGTAGTAAAAGGCATCCTGTTCTAGGCATTACTGACATAAACCCTACCCTGAAGTCAAAGGACAACTGTGTGGAGTAAATGGGCAGGGTCAGTGCCTGAATCTTGAAAAGCAATTATAAGACTAGAACAAGAGCCTCAAGTCTAAAGGTTATAGTTTTAACTGGTGCCAGACAAATGAAGTGACAGTCCCAGCCCTCACCTTTATGGACTTCAAATGTACCCCGTTAGGGTTAGGTAGGAAAATGACTGTCTGATGACACCAACAGGGAAATGATTACCACTTATACTATGTCCCTTTGGCACTCATGGAAAGAGGTTGTAGGTTCACCTACAGGAACTGGGGATATATTTCAGATGACTGAGTACTTGGTGAATGCAATGGTACTTGTGCCTACTGAGGTGCACCAGGAAGAGTCTTATCTGACAGAAACTGTCTTGCAACATTTATCTTATGTGCAGTCAAGATTAGCACAGTGGAGAATCTTTTAGGGTAGGACTAATTTCCCCAGTTTTTTTCCTGTGCTAAGGAATGCAGCAGAGACATTGTTTGGTACGGAAGCATTCTTAGTATCTGATCTAAATGTTCATGTTTTCAGTCAACTCAAGTATTTTACTCAGCTATCTAAAAACCTAAAAGTATTCAGCAAAAGCAGTAAGGTTAGACACAAATGCATCTCAACTTGATTTTTACAGCCAAAGATTTTGGTTTCCTAGGATCCTTTGACATTAACAAAAGATTCACAGAGTGTACACAGCCCTACTGAAAGTAATTTTAGAAAATGTTTTTCAACACTTAGGTGGAGCACCTGTATCACTAAAAAGAACCACTTTAAGTAGTGCTTAAAGGGCAGTTGTAAAAATCAAGTTATGAATTCACTTCTGAGTTCCAGATACAAGCATGAAACATCATTTTCTGCTGATGAAACTAGCACTCAATCCAGTCATGTGAAAGCTAGCAACAATAATGAAAAAAGGATGATTATCATTAAATCATTTGCAGCTAGGTAGAACAATTTAAAATCAGCATTCATTGCTTAGTTAAGGCTAAACATAAAACTCCTAGTTACAGCTATGGGATAAATTAGGTTGCTTATTCTGGCAGTGTAGTGTAAAGCCAAAATTTTTTTATGCCTTTATATATAGTAGTTGACTACTGCTAATCAGATCAATAGACTATTAAGCTGGGCTTGTACATACATTAGCTTTAAATTACTCTTTTAAAAAGCAGAATCAAATACACCTAGCAAGCAATCAAAAATAAAATGCATCAGCTCTTGTAGATAGGCTTTACAGTTACATATCCAATCAACTCCCAAGCATTACAGCCTGAGAATTCATTTTAGCAACCATCCAAACCTCCATTAACCCCAGAAGCATTTTCTCAAACATCTTTCCCTCTATGCTTTATTCTCCTGTGGTCCCACTGCTTTTATACTCTGAGTCCAAGGGATCACACTAAGATATAGCCCTGAGATCCTCAGATGCACATTTTTTTTACCCATTAACACATGAAGCCACTAGGGCATGAAGCATCCATCCTGGGGTAATGCTATCAAAAATGTAGTGGGGTTGATCAGATTCAACAAAGACCTGATAGCTAGCAGTTGCAAGATTGTGCAGTAAGGCTGAAAAACATTCTACAGATTTTTTTCAGTCATAGCATCAAGCATGCTTTTGTTTTTTGTATGTTGTTTTTCATTCATGTAGTTTTGAGGTGTTTCCATCAGTAAGTGGCCAGAAGATAAATCCTCCAGTACCTAAACGATGAGTCTGTAAATGTAAATGTGATTTAACTATGAAGACACCAAAAAGATGTGGTTGATTGACACTGCACTCACATGCCAAGAGAAGTGCAAAAATCAGCAGCAAAAATGCAGCAATTCAGCTTCCCTTAATAGAAGATAATGAATCTATGAGAAATGTGATCTAGGTTGCCTGGACATCCAGTCTTTTCTGAGGAGGCTCACGGTCAAGCAGATGACTGTAGTCTACTGGGAAAGAAAAGACTGCAGAATCTCACACACCTGTATTTTTTCCAGCTTATGCACACCAAATTTTACATCATAATACCATTAGGCTCAGAAGAAAAAAAAAGCAGAAGTACTTCCTGTGCAAAGAAGTCTGTGTCCTGTATCCCCAGACACAGAAAAGGGACTGAGATTTGAGTTGTATTACTTGCTAGTGGTCACTGCCTTTCCCATGTCTCTGACCAAGACTTACCATTGATAACTTGTTCAAAAACGTACGGAGTATTGCAATGAAATTTGCTTGTCTAGTTATATAGCTAAGTTTATCTTGCTCCAAAGACTAAGGTAAAGATACCATAGTGCTGCCAAGTAAAGAAGTGAAGCTGGAAAGTTCAGCTAAGAGGAAACAAAAGAAAAATTCTTCCATTAAGCATTACCAGCCAAGTTGCACCTCACTTCCAAGTCCAGGAATAGCAATGACCTTTGAGCGAAGTGAGGAGGAGAAACTGCTAGCCAGCCTGCTTGTAATAAGCACCTATCAATACACGTAACAACAATATGGTTAACCAAAAAGGTTATTCCAGGGCAGGTGGCATCATGGGACTTGGTCACTATAAATTGGTCACTGCAAGCTAAGTTTGCAGGCAAACAACTGAAAATTTCTAAAGATGATGAAGTTTTGGACTCTTTAGTGTTCTCAAGTCAAAACCACTCATGAAACAGTTAGTAGCCATATATTCCATAAGACCAAAATGGCAACAGCTCAGAGTAATACAAATTATAACCACAAGCTATTTATCTCAATATCTTTTTCATATTAAGCACTAGAGGGGTAGAAAATGGTTTAAGTTTATATAAAATGCCATTGTTTTCTATCTTTCTTAACTGAAGAACATTATACCATACCAAAATGATTGTATTAAAACCAATAGACATAAAAAAGCAAGGATAAAGTTTAAAATAGCTAGAGCAAACTCCCTCAGCTGGATTCTTTAGACTTTAAAACAAAGTTAGCCCCAACTTGAAGGAAAAGTTTACAGTTGAAAATAAACCATTCCAATTTCACAATAATAATTCGTCATCAGATATCTTTAAGTTCCTATTCCCAGCCTAATCCCATCTATTCCTGTCTTCCCCACTGCACACCCCATTTTCTTCCCTCTCCTACTACTCCAGTAGCTATGAACAACTTGATGTTTGAATCATCTGATGGAGATAACCAAGTCTGCCCTACTTTATAGCAAAGCTGGCAGTTAAAAGGAGCAATGTCCAAGAGAAAAGGAATCGACCCCTCATTCCCAAAAGACTGAGCACGTGTGACTCAGCTGCAAAAAACACCACATTGCTCAGGTGGACTGCTCAGAAGACAGGTGCATGGAAGACAAAGGATTCAGCTCCCAAACTCTACAAACATGAGTACACACAAATCATTTCAGAAGATTTAAACTGATCAGAGTATAGAAAATATCATTAAGACATTAAAAGGTACCTCTCAGGTACAAAACAGTGTCAAATGCTGTTAGATGTACTGTGTATTTTCATAGGCATCCAAAGCATTAAGAGGATAAAACAGAGGGAAAAAAAGTCAGGACCCACTCTGATGGAGGTTAATATAATATAATTGAACACACTCAATATGGAAACCCAGCCTACACGGTTGGTCCGCTAAAGTTACAAGGGCCTGAAAGAGTCAGAAGGATGGTTTAATCCTTACACAACCAAAAGGGTCAGTCAAGCCCTATGATTTGTTTAAAACAGCCATAAACAGATGCTCAGGGAAGAATAGAAACAGTAAGTGTTTTATCATTCCCTAACACTTTCAACTTCCAATTGTTTTCAGCTCAGAAGCTTCCTTAAAAGCACTAGGGAACAACTTTGAATGCTGCAACACAGGAGCACTATTGAGAGACAAGGAAAGGCACCTCTTACGAGCACTGGATGATATTTGCAGAATTAACTGTATAAATTTTTAGGCAAAAGCACACATCTCAGAGAGCATATGTCAGCTTGCTACTGTAGTTAAGAGATTTCCTTTATCTAACAATTTTTTTTCTATTTTAAGAATCACTGCCTCATTTTAGTAGTTCTGAAAGAGTTTCTCAGTCCCCCTATAGGTTAATATGGTATCCTTGTCCTAGAATGCCGTTGCCTTTTTTTGGACTGCAGAAGGTTGGAAAACGCAGCTTTAAACCTTGCCATAGCAAGGCTACACAAGCAGCATTTAGTAAGGAACATTTGCCTTCCTGAAAAGATTCTCAGTAGAGTGACTGCTTATAGCCCTCATTTGTTACTGCAGTAATTTTCAAAATTACTTTATTTTTTAAATATGGAGAAATAACATGCACAAAGTTATTGTAAAGCAGTAATAAAACCTTAGGATCAGATCTGACAGCATTTTAAGAGCTAATTAAAGTCCAGACTGCAACACCTCAACTTTCCCCCTAACATTGGGCTAATGAGTTGAGGAAGCTGATGTGGATGAAAAGTAGATTCCCCAGGAAAGCTTAGCACCCTGCCTGCACACACCACACCCATCAGGACACAGCCATTCAAGGGGAGCGCTGCACAACGGGGGCACAAAGGCACTGCAACCTCCCGATTTCAGATGAGCCTATACCAGTTCAAGAGCCTCTAGCAAAGTACTTTAAAGACAATAGACTGAAAAACAGTCCCCAGCTATGACAGAAGTTAAGAAGATGGTTTAGCCTCACTGAACAGCAACCAGCACAGCAGAGGAATGGCTAACTACACGTACATTAATCCTAATGCTCATTAATTTGAGCACAAATCTTGAACACATCTCAGAAAAACTGGCTTCTGTCTACACAATATAGTAAAGTCTGAAATATCATCCCAACTTTATTTTAAGATCACTTTTTAAAGCAGCAACACAGCACTTGGATATCAGTGCTACTTTATCCCCATTCTGACAATGAATGGTAAAGAGATATGGATATAATTTTATAATACTTCAAAATTAGATCTGGAAACTATTTTTCCTTGAGACCTTCTGACTTTAAGGCTATAGGGCAATAAGGAGAGACATCAGCCTTTTTCAGAAGAGGTTTTGACTTGCAATTACAGCTACAATATTTTATTTCATATTAAATTCAAATATTTGGCAAACGTGTTATAGTGATACCGAATTTGAGTGTCTTCCTCTGGCTATTTAAAATACTTCATTTTGTTCTTTGGCTAAAGTGTTCATATAGGGAAGTGAACAGCATTGTACTATTATGGCACACCAGGCAGAACACATTTCCTCACATAAAGTGACCCAAGTCACCTGTAGCATTCAATCTCCCCCTAAGCTTTAGCATGCTTTGGAGAAACAGATGTGACAGGTCTCACAGAGTGATGAAGGGTGCAGATCTTGCACCCAGACATATGACAAAAGGAAAAAAAAGCTGAAAAATCCAAACCGTCAAACAAACAAGAAGCTTCCCACAAGTGCCTATAAAAGAACTTTTACTTCTCACGCTGGGCCAGCTCCCCAGTCCACTAAACATAACAATCTTCCTCCCTCATGCTTGCTAATGCAGACCAAGGGAGAAACCACAATTTCAGGTAGCAGGGAAAGAGCTAAATTAATATTGCTGCCCATTTCTTTTTAACTTGAAACCATGGCCTAATCTCAAACAGGAGAACTGGGCTTTACTGGTTACTCAGCAACATAATCTGTTTGACTAAGGGATCAGCTTCCAAGCACTTGTAGAAACAAGAGCTCCAGGTCTTTGAGAGCTGTTCAGCTGCAGGTAAAGATCTGACAAGTTTATTTCTTGACAAGTACCAGTCACCTTTTAGCCTTTTCCATCTTTGAGACACATCTTTGAAGACAAAAAACTGTTTTAACGTATTTACATTTGAAGCACTGGTTTCACCAAAGTCCTTAAGCACTAAGTCAAAAAGCCACTGAATTAAAGTAAGCTTTTCAAGAGTTCTACAAACAAGACTGGAAAAAAATACACATCAACCTGTGGTCTGTGAACTCACATATCTACAAAAGATGTTTAAAAAAATCATGTCTACAAACCTTAGCTAGAGATAAGAATGCATATGTGTGTGTATATAGGCATATATATACATACACACATAGCTATGATATTAATGTATTTCTGAAGAAGTCTACCACTATGCTATTTCACAGTAACTTGGAAGTTTTGAGCACCACTGAGTTACCTGAAGCAATTCAAATAGAAACTCTGCCACCCATTTAAATCCTAAGTAAACATATGATGGTGCAAGTAAGCTAAAAGGGTATTTTTTTCCAAGTATCTGAACAAAAATGTAACTAGTTCAAAAAGTCAACATCTTTGAAACAGGCCAGAAAGTGCTTTGTTACAGGACATCTTAGCCTGATATTACACAGGTACAGCCATATTTCCTTCTCCCCTTAGCTCAGCCCACTCTGTGCAACTATCAACCCCACTGAACATATCCATATAGCATAGATAAGTAATACTATAGATATGAGAAAAAAAATAATTCAGGTTTCAAAATAAAAAACACCCCATAGCTGAATGACGTCAGTATCTGAAGACTTCTGCCATGGTGAACTGTTGAATTCCCACAGCCTTACTAAACTGCAAGCTTCCACTGCTGCCAAGTAGTTAGAATTTGTCAAAAAATATTCCAGCATGAAAACAAGGTGCATATGCCATGCCTGCAGAAAGCTGCTTTTCTGTTGACATAATAAACACCAGTGCCTTGTATCTAGAGTTGGTTACCTGACATAAATCCTACCACAGCAACCTAACATGCAATTTTTCTTAACATTAACAGAAGCTTTAACCCCATGAGCCTGCAGGGATACACTATAAGCAAACACTGTCTCTGTAGACACACCATAAAAGAGCCATTTTGGAAACTGTTTATAGGTCTTGATTTTTCAAGCTATACCCTTTTCTATAGCATGCAAATCATAGATTCATAGAATGGTTTGGGGTGGAAGTAACCTTCAAAGATCATCTAGTAGTTCCAGCCCCCCTGACACAGGCAGGAACACCTTCCACTAGAGCACACTGCTCATCCAACCCGGCTGATAATGTCCAAATGTCAAGAAAATAGTGAGGAAAAGCTAAGGCAGCAATTATCCTATGTTAATTACTCTTCCTTTCCATTAGAAGGCCAGGGACATGAAACAGAAAAAATAAAAGCCACAATGCGCTTGAAGTCCACAGTGAAATGTGTATTGTCTGGCATTTAAAATGTGCCTGTATTCTATCAGACCATCATAATGCAGGGTGGGTAACCCATCCCACTGTGGAGACCATGCCAGCCTTAAACAAGGTGCCATGGTCATAACCCCAAGCACACATTTATTTAGGTGTTTACACCTCAGAGCTCTACACTGAAGGATAAAGAAACCAAATGAAAAATTCCATGTCAGGTACGGAGTATCTTTTGTGACTGTGCAAGTTTATTTACAATAATTCCTAGAACACCCCACTTTGCCAGGGAAGCCAGGTGACACTTTTGGGCCCTGGTTTTATGGATCAGGTTGCATAACAAAAGGTCTTTCTGGTTTTCAGACCATTTAGACCAATGCATATAAAAATAACATTTTACTTTTCCCTTTAATAAAACCATTACTAATATGAAGCAACAGCTGTACAAAACTGAGGACCACTATTTTTTAAAATGATGAAACTCTGACCACCATAACAACACATAAGAAACCCACGCTGAATCTACCTTGACATTCTACAAACAAATAAAATTATAAAATCAGACCAAAAAGGAACTATAACACTAGGAGCTTATAATTTTTAATTCAAGACCAAGATAAATAGTCGACATTTATGTTGACAAGTGTATACCCTACTACAGAGGGGGGGGAGGAAATCTACATATCCTGTAGATACATAACAATGTATTCTTCCTCACTACTGTCTCAATATTAAAAACCACCCTTCCCATCTGTTTTCATCTCATGTACAAGGCTGAACAACAAAGGTAAAATTAAAAATTGAAAAGCTTGAAGACTTCTTTTGCATATGAAACTATTTTAGGTCTGCCACTAGCAACTGCTGGTTGAACACTAAAGTAGGGCTTTCAGTACCATATTTGATTACATAAAGCACTGTTACAGATGCCAAAGTAATTAGAACGCACTCAAAGTTTATATTCAAGATACTTAAAAATAACTGCTCATTTATTTGTATAAGATGTAGTTGATGGAAAAAAATTAAATTAGGTTTCAAAATTATTTCAGTTGCTGAAATTGCTACAAAATTTACGTTTATTATTATTTGCTCTTACTGCTTTAAAGGCATGCCTTGTTCTCTGCATTGGAAAGTAAGAATTTCCTTGCCTACCCTCTGCCCAGACCCCAAGACAGGAGGATTTTTATGTAAAACTACTATTTGCACAACACTGAATGCATAAACAGTTCTAACCTGTGGAAGCAGTCGGTCCTCATGGTACCAAGAGGGCTCTCCTGCAGGCTTATTCTAAAGCTGCCATCCCCTCCTAGTTGCTCAAGAGAAACTTGCATTTCCTCACAGACAAATCCGCCAGCCCATCCCTGCCTGCTGAATACCATCTGCTTTCTGCACACACCTACCAGCTTCTTGTTCAAAGCAAAAAGGCTGCACCCCGCCACACACCGCATGCCCACGTAGCCTTGTTTCCTTTTTTTAATGAGATTTCTCCTGCTTCATTTCTAGGATGTTTTTTTCTTTCAAAGAGCAGACAGCCCCTGCAATTACTGGTTCATTTCCTTGAAGAACAAAAGGAATCAGCACTTAAGTTCATATCCAGCCATCTTGCTGTCTCTTCAGCCCAAATGACAGCACTGAGACCAAAACAGGCAATACTTAAATGACAGTAGTCCAAGAGACCACCTCCTTTAACACTCAAAAAACCCCAAAGCTACTGGGCACATTACTTAACTAACTGGGCTTCCTCCTTTTTAAAGGATTTTTCTTTTTAAATCATACACTATGACAGCATGAAGGAATCAAAATTTAAACCAAAACGGACTAAGTAGCACCTAATGTTCTGTGTGGAAGCACTTGAAGATGAACAAACACAGATTTCCACAGTGGCGCAGCTGAACAACCATCAGTCATCTCGGGTACATGTCTTCAGCTGCAATATCAGCTCTTAAAGCAGAAGCTTTTGACACGTTGCAGGACTGCAGGAAAGCCCAGCTTACAACCTGTAACACTCAAGAGAACTGACTCAATAATTTTAAGCCTGGCAGCAAGGACTGGCAAGTCCGGCAGTAGGTCTGATTGGACAGGATGCTGTAGCTGGGAAGTAGGAGTTCAGCATCAGTATTTCAAACTGCATGCAGGAACCACCCGGCTGAATTTTTGCCTCAGCAGTATTCTACTGCACACCCGTGTTTCAAACTGAGAAATAAAGAAGCAAACTGAAACCCAGTGTAAATAGTTGTGTAATAATAAAATAAACAGATGTATAATGAAACCTAGGGGATGGGTTTCACCAGTCTTTTTCCATTGACATGTTGCTTCACTGTGCATAAAACTCAGCTGTAACATCAATGAGGCTGCCAAGGTAGCATAAGAAGTGCAGTATGGTTAAGAAATCAACCAGGAAGCCATAACAAGCAGATTTTCCTAGATGAACAAGAAAGATATTAAATGCTTTAGTGACTTGCCCAATTTTTGTCAATGGGCACAAAAAGCTGTTACAGAAAATGCCTAAGGCTTTAGTCAAGAGGAAGCGTCCAGAAGTCAGGATATCAACAGGGGACATCACATGAAGTTGCAGAAGAACAATCACCTTCAGGTAAGAACACTGCTGCGGATTTCTGGTAGAAGTTGAGAGTTCATGAGGTGGCAACAAGTTAAGAGACTTAAATATCACCAGTAAACACAAGATGACTACACAACAGCTTTACAGTCATGATAGAGATGGGTCCCATTACAACATTTTTTCTGGTATAGCTAGAGTTAGTAACCTTTTACACAGCACAGCATGATCCCATCTGAAGCAAGCACAAGTGTCACCCACATTAAAAAATACATTTGCCAAGGGGGAGGAGATGTAAGAGCCACCATGATGACCAAAAGAGAAAACTGTTTTTAAGAGAAGATGATTTAAGACTTTTAGTTCATAAAAAATGCTAAGAAAGGAATGACTGCTGTCTACAGATATGTCAGAAAGCTAAGTGTAAGAAAGTAGGAAAAAAGGTTAAGCTCAGTTATAACTGGCTAGGGACTAGCTTCTCAGATAGTCAAGATGGAAGTAGAAAGAAAGGTTAATTCTAAGATTTGTATCACAAGATTGCTATAGATATTCATTCCTCCAGATAGAACCTAATCAGATGAAAAGTAGAACAAATTCAGTTTTGCAGATAGTATCTCCAGGAAAAAAAAGAAGTTGAGATTTGGATTTCTTGCTTTTAAGACTCCTAAAAAGAAATGTATTGCTGAAAATTGTTTTCAGTTGATGGTTCTATTTTCTCAACTCCAATATCAAGCAACTCTTTGCTTATCCTGTAAGTCAAAGTAACTATGAAAACTATTCTATCCTGTAGTCCCTCCATCCCCATCTCCCAATAATTTCTACAGGAGTCTCCTAGTCTCTTCTTCTCAAGTCACCCAGGTACCACCCTTATGCTCCTTCCCTATAGAAGTTATCCTACATTTAAACACCCTGGAGATGTAGCTTGGCTGAAAATTGATGGTGCAGTCTCTAGAGACTTCGAAAAGAAACACTGAAGCCATCTACATGGAGTAGACCAACACAGAAATTACCCCGACAACGGTGTTCAAGAAGACAGAAGCAAGCCTCAAACATCCAGTTTGGGGAACATGGCTGGTGATTGAAGTTAATCACCAACAGCAGTCAGCCATCAAACTTCAAAGGAATAGATTCTGTACTGATACAGAGGAAGCTGGCACCTGGAAACAGCTCTGAAGTAAGTTCAAGCTGTTGGCACTGCTTTCCTGGAAATAACTTGTCAGAAAGCAACTTTAACTGTTTCCAGACACATAATCTATGTCCTAAATCTGATCTGATGCTCTCCCATTCACTTCATCCTCAAGTATGTCTACCTGCACGATGCCAAGGCCCAGCCTCATGCTAGTCATCCAGAATACCACAAAGGACTGCAGTACAATAATGGTCAGTACCCCCTCTTCTAATACAGCCCAGCAAAGGTGCTACTATCATCCTTAGCCTCAAAGGATGTTATTACACACAAACAATATTCTGAAGCAGCCAGTGATCTCATTGGATGCAAGGCTGAAAGAGAATGACAAGAAGTTGTAACAGGAAATGAAGAATGAATGGAAATCACTGACAAAGGTGACCCTAACCATGAATTTCCAACTACAATTGGTGCCAAAAGCTGCAACAGTGGCTCAGGTGTTCAGACTCCAAATAAGCCTGAGCTGGAATAGCATCCAAAAATAAATATTAAAGTCACATAAATGCTGAAGTATGTTGGAGCTCTGAAACGAAAGAAAACCTGTAAGCCAAGAAACAAAGCTATAACAAGACCTTGCAATATTCCTGCTGGGTGCCTTTCTCCCTTATACTAGGAGAAACTCGTCAGCATGGTCCCAAGACTATATTTATGCCACACAGGAAATATTTTTTTTTGCCTATATTTTGAGATCAGGCCTCTTTCCATTGCATTATATTTACTTAGTAGATGTTTAAGGAAGATATTCACTGTGCTGACAGCTTGGGAAGCGCACCAGCATCTTCAAGCATATAGATAAAATCAGGGAAAAACCGTAAACGCTAATCTTTATAGTTGTTTCATGGCTACTAATCAAGCAAATGAAAACAGAAATCGCAAAAGGGTATGCTTCCAGCCTAAGACCGTCTATAAACGCATTGTGCAATGAAACCATCAGCCGAGTTCCCAGATAACAGGCGGTGCCATTGACCTTGGCTCGGAACACGGGACAACTTTGTTGCTACCTCCCGACTCTGCTGCAACATAAAATTCCGGGCGAACGCTGCACGCTACAACCAAAGCCGCAGCAACAACTGTCCCGCTCCCGAGCTCGTTCACAAAATATTTCCAAGCCCCATTTTACTCTCTCCGTGGGTAAACCAGGTGTTCCAAGCACAAGCTTTTTTTTTAATCCCACCCGAGGGGCAGAAGGTTCGCCTTCAGGGTGACACACCAGCCCTGCCCTCCACGCGCCATGATACATTAACCGGTTTTCCGCGTGTTACGGGCGCACAGAAGATAACCCCGGAGCCCCGGTCGGTGTCCTGCCCCATCCCACCGCGCCCTGAAAGCGGAGTCTCCCCGTCCCCGCCGAGGGGCGTCGGGGCCGCGCACAAAGGCGGCGCCGCGCACGTGGGCGCGCACCCCACCGCCCCAAGATGGTGGGCGAGAGGCGCGCCCGGCCCGCCCCCGGCACCGCTCGGGCCGGCGCGGCCCGGGGGCCGCCCACCGCCGGCTCCGGCCGGCCGGCACCCGCGCGGCCCCGCCGTGCCGCCCCTGCCCGCTCTCGGGATGCCGGGAGCCCCGGGACGCCTCTGCGCGCTGGGGATGTCCCCCGGGAGGCGCCCGCGCCCCGCGACCAGACAAAGGGATGCGGCAGCGGCGGGGCCGGCGGAACGCGAACCTCGGCCGGGCCGGCGCGGCGCCCCCGCCCCACGTGCGCGGCGGCTCGGCGGGCTCACCTCGTCCTCCCGCTCGCTGCGGAAGCACAGGCACGCCGCCCGCTTCTTGTAGCCCTCCCGGTCGTACGTCCGCGTCTGGTTCGGCTTGAATTTCATCATAGAGGCGGTGACACGCCGGCTGCCCCCGGCCGCCGCTGCTGCCGCCACGGCTCCTCTCTGTGAGCGCCGGCGCCGCGCCCCTGGGACACCGGCGCGGGGCCCCCCGCTCGGGAGCGGGGCTGGAGGAAGGCCAGTCCCCGCCGCTGTCACAACAGCGCCGCGCCGCCTCTGCCGCTGGTGCCGCCACCCCGGGAGCTGCGCCGCGCCATGGAGGCTCTCCCGGCGCCCCGAGCCGCCGCCGCCCGCCCGCGGCGGCCGCCCCTGCGCCCCCACTATTTAACCGTAACGCGCATTCCTGCGCCCGCCGCGCCGCTCCGCGCAGGCGCCGGGCGGGGCGGGGCCGCGGGGGGCGGGAGGCGAAGCGCCGGTCACGGCGGGCGCGATCGGCACCGTGGGGCGGGCGCTGTGCAGGCCCGGGGCGGGGGCGGGCCCGGCGCAGGCGCCGCTCCGGGACCGGTGCCCGGTGCGGTGCGGGGCGCGGAGGGCTGCGGTCTGTGCCGGCAGCCGCCGTGGCACCGAGCCCGGCGTAGGTGTGCCAGGTGGGGCGGCTTTCCCTGCGCGGTACTGGGGGTATGCACATGGCTCCAGTGCCGTAGTAACAGTGTAGTTTTGGCCGTGTAAGTTAACCTCTCTTTGATATAACTTGTTTTTGGAAGACGTGCTCTCTGCAGGCCGTGATGCGGGCAGCTCGCCCTGGTTTTGTTTCGTTTGTATTATATTATTTGCGAGCTAAGGATAGACAAAAGGCCTTCCCAATGCTGCCAGTAGGCTAGGAAGAGGTCTGCTAGCTACATACTTCTATTATCATCTGATCGTTGTCATGAAAACACCCCGAACAACTCACAAAACCCATCCAAAAGCAAAACAAGAAAATGCTACTCCTTTCAATGCCTTCGAATTGCTCTCAACTGCAAGTTGACCGTGCTTGTGCATGAAAGATTTCTCGGCCGTGTTGGCAGACAGAAGGTGGTGTGTCCTTATTGTAATGGTGTGATTGTAAAAATCTCTCATCTCAATTGTACCATAAACTTACCTTCATCTAAGTCTTTTTGCTGTTCAGCAGGCTCTTTTGTGCCTTTAGGGTGGGCCACTGTGCTTTAATTCTCTATTCTACTTGTTTCTCGCTGTTCCAGAACACCTATTTTTTTCATCCTAAGATTATTTTCTTAATAGTTTCATTGATGTGTAACAAGTCAGACTTTTTATATGCTGTTTATGGCATGCATTGAAGGGAGGTTGGTTTGTCAGCATTGATTGCTCTGGTTCTTGGTGAAATTTGGACCTTCTGTTCTTCGGAACATGAACTAAGTGCAATGAATCAGTGCAATGTCACGCTTCAGAACCATGAAAGCTGAAGGGAGGAAAGCACAGTTGTATTGAGTTGTATTATTTTGCCAAAGTTATAATAAGCTGTAAAGTCAAACACCCAGAGATAAGGAATCTCCATTTTTAATTTGCTTTTCCACATTAGTTACGTGTATAAACATAACTTTTTAAGGAGGCTTCTGCCAATTTGCCACTTTTCCCACTTAGCAAATGGACTGGCAGATAAGATTTCTTCCTTTTCTCCTCATTCAGTGCAGATCCAGGTCTCATTTATTGCTACTTGTCACCAGTCAGGCCTCAGGCTGCATATGATTTTTGCAATTTAATGGATCTCCAGCCAGGATAAATTCTTATAATTTTTTTCTTTTTTTATTGTGAGGGAAGGACCAACACCTAATTAGTGTCTAAAATTTTTAGTTAAAGCTTACCAAGTTAATATCTGAAGGCTTTGAGACTGCTGAGGATGCTTGTATTCATAAATTCATCCATGATACAGAGCAGGGAGTGTGGTATAGTCTGCTGATTTCTCATGTAGTTTAAAAGACACATCTTACATCTTTACAAACCGGGCAGATGTCATTCATCAAATGCATAAAGAAAAAAAAAATCTTGTCATTCTCTTGCTTTTTAAAACAGACCAGGGTAGAACTCATTTTGGTTTGGGTGATTCCTTGAGCTACTGCTTCAGGGTTTACTTTTCAAGACAAACCCATTTTAAGTCTTCCATGTAGATCTTTCTGAATTAACTTTTTGTTGTTGTTTTTTGTTTGTTTGGGAGGCTTCACTTCTCATGGAATTGGAGGAAGTTCAAGAGTAAGATTTATTCTTAATGAGAGCACTGTCCAAAGATCAGATGACCTTAGGCCAGGTTTTCCACTTCTGTACAGCTCATCCCTCCCACCCCCCAAAAACAAACAAAACATTTGACTTCCAAATCAGAACACAACACACAAATCTATCTGTTGTGAAACTCATGGTTTCCTTGTCACGAACCGCAGAGGTGAGGGTTGGAAGACAGAGATGGGCCTGTCAATGGCTGGCTGCAGTCACAGCTCCTAATCTTTTTGTTTGTTTTGTTTTTTGTTTTGAGAGAGAGAAACTGAGATTCATTGTGCTATGAATTCATCTTAAGTGCCTAAAATTAGTGGGTTTTTTAATTTGGAAATGTGATCCTTAAACAGTCCTTGGTGTTTAGAGTCATCAGGAGGCTTGATTCTTCAAAGTTTTTGTATTTTTTCCAATTGTTTCTTTTTTCCTGTAAATCTAAGTAATATGGTCTGCGTATACACTGAGATCAGCACCAACTGTGTGAAAAAGTAATATAATCAGTGAATAATTGATATTTACAATGCTGTCAGGTACTTATGTTCATAATAGTTTTGTAATGATGCATTGCTTTGTATTTTTTAATGCAGTGTATGAATAGTGGATGTCAAATGAGATATATTGCTGAAAGGAACTGCTGCAGTGTGGTACCAAAGATCTATTTTATTCAATGATGGGAAGTTTTTAATCTGCTTTTTTCTGGTGCATGTCTCTGGATTTTGTGGTTTAGCTCCAGTAATTGTGAAGTAAGTGGTGATACCTTGAGTACAGGTGTGAACCAGAGCTGACTGTACAACCCAGGGTGCAAAGAAAGAGGTTCAGAAACATCTACATTCAGGCAAAAATAGTTTCTCACCTAGCTATGGTTACACTTCGAAATGAAGTCTGCTTAAATGCAAAGGAACGATTTCTTTTCCTTGAGAAGAAAGAAACAGGTTTAAAAATTTACAGAGTAATTAGATTTTCCAGTTCCCTTGACCTACATTTATTGCTGAGATTAGAAACTGCAGTGTTCAATAACTGTGTTCTGGCAAGTTTTATGTGACTTTCTTTGCCACTCTTAGTTTATTATGGTTAATAAAAAAGAAGTATTTGCTTTGGAGGTACTTTTAGTCCTCGACTTAATATTTGCTCTGGAGAGGAATGGATACCTAAGATTTTTTCTCACCTCTTCAAATAGCACATCCAATTAATTACTTTATATTAGGGAGATCAATGTCTTCAGTTATTATTCTAGGTGATCATTTGCTCCGTCACATTTTTATAACAGTTCTTTGTTACTCAACAGCTAAACCAGCACAAAAATCCCAAAGTTCAGGGGCGAACAGTGTCTTAGGAATGCGTCCCTGTAGTGCTGCATGGCGTGGGCTTTAGGATCGGTGGGTCCTCATTCAGTGCGCTGTGGCCAGGTGAAAGGCTGCCTGTGGCTGCAGCCCAGTCATCCTACCAGCAGTAACTGCAGTGTTGAGGTTGGGAAGGTTAGCCTGACAGCCAGACTGGTGAGCAGCTTTCCCAAACCTAGGAAAAAAGCTTCAACATATTTGGATATAAGAACATCTGGTTTATGGAAAATGTAAGGATTCATCGGGTTAGTTCTTATTTAAGTCTTATTTAAGTTGATTTACTCCACCAAGATACAATAGGAGGGAGTAGTGATTCTTCTGAGATTTTATATATTTGGCAGGAAAAAAATTACTTTAGGTAAGCAAGCAAATGAGAACAGTGCCAAGCTAGCTTCCCTGCAGACTTAAAATATTATCTTTTTAATGATTTAGCAGTTCTGAAAATGCCAGGATTAGTCTTAAAATACTTTTAAGTGCCAAAAATATGCAAGAGGCTTGCCAATTCATACATGCACTCTCTTCTGGTAAACACTGAAGAGGAAGAATTTCGAAAAATGGAACACTTACATATTTCTAAATCGTGCTGCTACATAAAGAAGCTTTTATGAAGTAAGTCCCACATTATCTTTTCCCTTAGAGCCAGCCTTAGAACCTGACTGTCGTAAGCTGGACTTTGAATACACATACATGCTCACTATAATAGGAGTTGCATTCACCATCTACAGGGCTCCCTGATTTTCAGGCGAATCTAGAACTCTGCTACAGCTGCCAACATTTTTTTCCTTCTGTTTATTGTTGTTGAACAACGTGTATGAACTGTATGCAATTACACTATTACTGTCTGCCAGTCCAGCTTTACAATCTTGACTTATCAAAAAGTATAGTTAGCACTCCTTTGATGTGTGGTAAAAGTGACCCTGCCAGTAAAGATAGGGATTAGTATCAATTTCTTATGAATGGAGATAAATAATAGTCACCATTTAATTGAAAGGGAGAGATCAGTTAAATACAATTATGTTCATTTCAATGTAGATATCTGAGCATGTTTATTTTTTATATATTTAGAGAACTCCCTGTTTTTTGTGCCTTTTTTTTTCTGTGTGTGTGTTCAGTGAATTGTGATTGGTTTGGATTTGCTTAAAATTGAACTTTTAGCAAAATAGAAAAAGTACTACTTTACATAATTGCTTAGCATATATTATTGGGGTTCTGTGATGAAGTTATATTGACAATACTCAACTTCATTCAAAGTACCTGAAGATATTTTAAAACTAATACAAAATTCTTTTATCTTTATCATAGATGCAATCTAAAATCTGAAGGAGTTATCCAAATTCCATGAAATAAGTAAGTAGAAATTAAAGTCATTGTTAGGTACTTAGATTTTCTGTTAGATTATATAATTTTAAATTTGAGGCTAAGCTCCTAAGGCCATAAAGCTTTGTTAATTGTATCTCCTGTTGTTTAGTTTTATGGTCATAAATATTCCTCCCATGAAAAGTGCATTTCACAATTGAGTCTTTAATTCTCCTCAGTTATGAATTGATTGCCACAGCACTTTTTAAATTCAAGTTTTGATTTAATTCTGGTAGTAGACTGCTTTTAGTGCAAGTGGATGTAGTTTCGAGAGACTATATGACCTACGAGGTTTGTTCAGTGATGAAGTTATGCCTTCCAGTGATTGCAATGAACTCCTGATTTATGTGCAAAGAAAATTAGAAGCGTGGCTCCATGAAGACTAATAGTATGGGATTCTTTGTTGATCCTTATTCAGTTTCCTGAATAAAAAAGGGTAAAATATCTAGGTTTTGAGGAGTTTGACTTCTTGGAAAGATAGAACTTCACTTACTCAAAGCTGCAAAAATACCCAAATAGTTTTGAAGGTCTGCCTGTGGTTAAGATGTTATCATTCCCAGAGCAGCAGCAAGCCTGTAATAAATACCAGCTGCTCCAGTGTCCTAGTTTAATGTACAGAGGAAATCGGACCATGGACTGAGTTTCCAAGAGATGGACACATGTTTTGTTTGGCTAAATCTGTGCAGTACGTTTTTCAGCAATGAGCTGAAGGAAAGAGTTTATAGTGGCCTTACATCAAAACCATGCAGCTCTTTCTGGCAGAACCTGCTTATTAGAAGCCAGGTTAATAATAAAACGATAGCTGCATTATTATCAGGTGCATCAAAAATGGAAGAATAGAATGTCATTTACGCAATCTTCTTTCCTAATCTAACAAAAGTCTTCTTGGGTAGACTTGGCACTCAAGTCTCATAGAACAGGTTATTTATTTATTATGGTTTTTTTGTTATGTTTGTGTAGCCAGGTTACTGACTATTTGACCCTGTCTATTTCTGATATGACGTTATATAAATCTAGCAGAAGAATTTGTATGACAAATTTTTTGACTGTAGAAAAACATAATAATTTGTGGCAGAAACACTGGGGGCTTGACTAAGCTATGTTTTATGAGGAAATATGCTAAATAGCAGTGGAAGCTATTATGTGTACCTCTGAGTTGAAGAAATACTTGAGATAGTTGCTAAAGGTAATTCCACATGAGCAGTAAGCACTTATTAAATTTTGCTCTTGTATCTGGTTGAATTTCAAAGTTAAATGGAAAAAATGATTACTGCAAAGGTGTGGTGGCAGAGAAGGCAATAAAAAAAGTGAGTGTTCCTCTCCACTGTTTTCATCTGAAGACTTAATTCCAAAATTCTGGTTCTTGACCCATATACATTTAGTCAGGCTTAACATTTCTTGTTGGAAACTGCCTTCAAAAAAGAGTAGATGATAAAATCATAGAATCATTTAGGTTGAAAAATACTCTGAAATACTGATAGATCTATACAACAGTACGGGTAGAGCAGATTTATAGCAAGTAGCTCACAAATTTTTAGTCATAGTTAGTCATTGTTATCTTTATGACCCATTACAAGACTCACAAGATTGAAATTATGTTTACATCTGGATTGAAAACATCCAGACATGCAAGCTGGTCACTGCTCTGTTTATATGGGAATATTTGATGACTGAATGCTTTACTGGCTTTGGAGCCACATTACAGTGGGGCCTGGTATTATCACTTTTATTTTGGTGCTTTTGTTGCAGACTGTGGTTCAGCTACTGTTACTAAATATATGCAGGAGAGCTGTTTGCAATTTAAGAGTTGAACCTCCTGGTGTTAAGAGTCCAGCAGAAGGTAGCATTTAAGCTACGCCTGAGGGCTCTGCTGAGGTCAAAGGCACAGATGTGTGCGTGATTTGTTTTTGCACTCAGAAAATTGTGCAAAGACAGTCTGTGGGCAAATGGAACATTTGCATATAGATGTACATGTTGGTAGCAGTAGGAAATCACTGGTTTTATCCTAGTGATTTCCATATGCTTGAGGTTCTGTTGCTCAGCTTCTGAGCAGGTGAAATATGTTTTCTGTGTTTGGCCACAGTAAAATGGTATTGGTATAGGGGATGGATTCAAACAGGAGTATGTTATTAGAGCTAGCTAGCTTCAAGTTCTCCCTAAAGAAAGAAGTTTTACTGAAGGATTGTATTTATCTTGACAGATTACATCCAGAAAGTTTTCCAGGACCTGTGAGACAGAATCTGTACTTGAGAAAGATCATCAGAATGGTCGGATGGTTGGAGCATTGAGACTCAGTAAGCTCCAAATCAGGAAAAACCAAGTAGGGAACTTCTAGTTGTTACTCTGACAAGTGCTCTGAGTACTTTCCTTTATTGCTCAGTCCGCATGAATTATTTAAATATTTGCATTTCTTTAAATTTAAATTATTTAAATTGCATATTTTGATAATTATCTGTTGAAACTTGCTTCTTTTAGTAAATATTTGGGGTTTTCCTGTCATACAACTAGTATGAGAGTGGTCCACTATTTGTGTGTAGGTAGTATTGAGAAGCATTCACCAATGATACAGTTTTTCTTAATAGTAATTTCAATTTCCCAAATTTTAGGAAAATAGAAGAAAAAAAAATGCACTTATATAAAAAATGCAGTCACACAGAATAAAGTCAGGTTTTCCTCCTGGAGTTTCCCCATTGTATATCATGCTTTGGTTACTGCTTTATAATAACTACTGTTTATTTCCAGTAGAAGCTGAGTAAATGGTTACTGAACTTTGTCCTGAGAAACAATAAATGTGGGCAATTTCAAATCAAAGACTGGGGGTGTTTGATTCCATAATTCAACTTGTCATTGAGATATATGTTAACAACTTCACATCTTTCAGTGTAATGAGGCTCAGATTTTACTATTGTCTAGGTAACAACTGTTAAAATATTGATGGCAGTGGCATTTACTGTAAGTATGCTGTAAATTTATACCTTTTCTATTGTTAATGCTTGTAAAGCCGAACCACTGTAAAGGGTGATCTGTCTTGTTTTATTAAAGTTCTGTGTTTCCTGAGTTTGGGATGAAATCCAGATGTTTTGGATTCCGCCACAGAATAAAAACATTTTCTATTCTGGTAATAAGTATTTCTCAGGAAGAAGAGAAAAGTTTTGTTATCGTTTTAGAATTTATCTGGTCTTCCTGTTGCTAGTATTAATAGACAGTGCTTCTTCAGGTTATAGCCTTGTCTGAAGTCTGCTTTTTTTCTATATTCTACCTTTGCTGTATTATTTCATTTGTTGCCCTATTAAATTAAATGACTAACGCAACAAATTCCATCCTTCCATCATGCTTCTGCAAGCTTTGTAAGTTTACTGCACTGACTATATTACATAGAGCTATTCACGTAATCTCAGTTGGCTTACATTATGACGTTGTAGCTCTATCTTTATCATAAGATTTCCTAAAATATTATTTTCAGCTTTATATCAAGGCTTCCTTACGTGACTGTGCCTGTGAGTTTTCAGGGATGCTGCTGACTTCATCTCATTCTCAACAGGTCAAGTGGAGTGTAGAGGGTTTACCATGTTTTAGCAGTGTTATGCATATTTAGAAATAAAATTTGATTTTAAAAAGCTTCATTTTCCATTTAACATAAATTTTAATATTGCTTTTTCTTGGAAAAAGTAGTAATAAAATAGTACAATTTCTGATTAAATTAATAATTATTATTCTGAATGAGTACTTAATATTTTCACTGCAGACAAAGGGTAGATGAATAAAATGTAAAATTTCTTAAAAGACAGTGTATTTCCATAAGTTACATGTAAATAAATTTTACACTAAATTAAAACCCTGGGATAAGGGTTTAGGGTACACCTTAATTCTAATTTTAGTAGCCAGTTTTAACATTTCTCACAGGATGGAAAAGGATGAACTTTCTTATGATTTTTTATTATTTCCTGAACCTTACTGTTACTATTTTTAAGAGTTTAGATAAGGCATCTTTATATAAGAAAGAAAATTTTTGAATAGCAATGCATTACTGGAAGCATAAAAGATGTCACAAAGAACCTTTTCTTTTTTTTCCTAACAATAATTATAGACCTGATTTCTGTGGTTCAGTGTTTGTCTGTCTTTCCTGCTTCCTGAATGGTGAACACTAATCCTAGGAAAAGACCAAAGATCCCATGGATTGAACATATCCCATGGATTGCTAGTATTAGCAGGAAGCTTGATCCACCAAGGACAGTGCTTTACTACAGATCTTGTCAATTTGAGTTTTAAAGGAAATGAAGATATTGTGGTTTAAATTAAGTATGAAATAAGATCTAGAATTTGACTGAGGACCAGTTTAGTTTAGATTGGTTAGAAGGCATAGGCAAGTCATCCTGATTATGGAAATGCTAAAAGATCAGTTTTATTTGCACCTGCAAATCTGTTGCTATTCAAAGTGGTGACGTATGTTTTGAAATCATCTGTTAGACTCTTAGATACTTGCCTTGAAATGTGGCTGAAACCAGATTTTGCAGTTGAATACTTCGACTTTTTGCAAATGGGTAGTGGTTTTCCCCTGATAGTAGGACCAAAAGTGCAGATAATTTCTAGAGATGCAATGTAAGTGGCACCAAACAAAGTCCAGTAAAACAAATAAAAACTGAACACATGAATTAAAATTCTGTAATATAAATAGCAAGCATGTGCTTTTTAGCTTTTATCACTCTTTCCTTTTCTGATTTTCTCTGATTACCTCAAAGATGTTTCCTTTTTTTTTTTTTTTTTTTTTTTTTTTTTTTTTTTTTTTTTTTTTTTTTTTTTTTTNGTTATCCTCTTTGTATCAGCTTTATGTAGTATTTATATCTAGACTACTGCCAGATGGACTTTGGCGATGGTCTGTAATGTCTTTTGGGCCTTTCATGTATGTGGAAGGGACCTGAATAATTCCAGTTGTGGAATTGGTGTTATGCTAGGTAAGAGTGTTGTGAGTTTGATGTGTAGTGTTACCACAGTATTAGAGATCATAAAACCATTTCATTCTAGACCTCTCACAATTACTAGTAATTACGTGTGGATCACATTGTGTTGACTCCCGTGGCATGCTTTCCCCGTTCAATAGCACTGGAGTAGTCCCTTTTAACTGTGAAGTAATGTCTGCCACTCAGTTGTCCCCAGTTGAACTCAATGTACAGGTCTCTTATATAATAAAGTCTAAATTACAAAGAATGAACATGTAGTGCAAGTACTTTGTTATACAAATTTAAAATTGATGCTGACACTACCTGTTCTCAACAGTTTTTAAATGCTGTGTATGTGCATTATACAGAAATGGTAGTTTATTTTAAGGAAAGATTGGTTCCTCTACTGACTTTCCTGTTACAATGATTTTGATTCATTGAGAGAAACTGCTTCAGTTGATTAATTTCTAAAGGTACTGTAAATTTTGTGCTTATGTTAAGGATTGTAAACTTCTACAGATGCAACCATAACTTTTCTGTCTTGGTAGATATTTGAAGACATCTTTCATGTCTATAGCTATCAAGCATTTGCCACGTTATGAGCTTCAGCGTGATGTACAGTGTATTACCTCATTGCCTTTCATAGTGAATAGACTTTAAATACTAAACCAAATTTCAGTTGTAAAATGATATAAAGAAACTATACTTTCCCCTATTTTCGTTTTAGTAATACTTTATGAATACAGCTACTTAAATAGTGTTATTTCATCATAAGAACACAAGAGAAACCTGTTCAATATGGGTCTAATACAAACTCAGACAGGATGTTCTTTCATGCTTGACTTTTCACATGAACCCTTGGGTGGCTCTACTTCATCAGCCGCTAACTAATGTATACTCCACATTTTCTTCCTGCAGGCACAAGAAAAGACTTCTTTACATGCTAACCTTCATCATTCTTATTTTGTAACATCCACTTCTAACATAACTTGAGACTTGAGCTTTATGAGTAATATATTTGTGCTGTAAAAGTTGAAGAGTACCAGAGAAAGAAGAGGGTGTGATTGAGTGAGTGTGGGGAACAGAATGTGCTCAGAAACAGCACATGTAGGGCAATGTGTGGAACCAACCTGAGTGTTGGTATAGAGGGTTGTGCCAGGGAATGGGTGAGTCTTCCTGGGTATGATGAAGGGGCAATAAATTTTTATTAAGGGCAGAGAGAGACACAGCTGAATCCTTGTATTTAAATATGTAAAATATAGTACTTAAATATGTAAAAAAAAATGGTGTTGGAAGAAAACATAGGGAATGTATACCGAGTCACCTTGCTTGTAAAAATTTCTGTGTTTCCCAGTTTCCTTCCTGCTTTTCCTTTCTTCCCTTTATGCCTGCCTATTTCTACAGTGATAAGGTTATCCTGGCAGTAAGGAAGTTGTGTGAGCCGTAACCATTGCTAGTAGGACAGTTATGACTGTTCTGCTGTGTGGAAGGGCTGGTCTGCTCAAAGATTGCTTCAACTTTTATTGTAGTTAATTGTAATCCAACAGACAACAGTAGCAACAACAACAAAATCACAAAAAAACCCCACCCAAACTGAAAGCCAGGAATCTGCTAATTTATTTATATTTCCAGTATTTCATTTGCATTTTGTTTACATTTCGCTTATTTTAATGCTTCCATTGCTCTTCATTCTCAGACAACTTCACTGAGTAGCCTGAATGAACTTGTAAAAGATACACAATTTTTTTTCCTTCACACAGGTTCTAAGTATTCAAACATATTCAGCGAGTCTCTTGAAATATAATATTATGACTCAGTTATTCTGCTGTAGAAAAACATACAGGATAGTATAGCATCATCTATGAAAATGCCTTTCCTGGGATGGATCATCAGAGTTAATGGTCTCCATTGCCCTTTAGGAGATCTTCCAAGACATTTAGTGGATGCTGTAAAGATGTTGCAGAGCATGGGAGGTTGAATTCTGGACAAAAAAAGGCAGAAGTGATCAGATGGTTATTTTCTTTCTCCTGTGCTTCATTTTGGTCAGCTGCATACCTTAGTGTAAGTCTGTTATGTTAATTCTTTCCACTAAGAATTTTAGCCAAGCTAATTATTGATTGTTCATGCAGTCCAGAGATGGGAAGTGGGATCTGCTCTCTACCTTCATCTCCTATTATATGCCATGGTGACTTTTTATAATTTGGTGACAATACTGTACTTACTCTTTACTGGTGCAAATAAATAAAATATTTATTTGATAGTATGTGCTAATTACATTTGTGCTAGTATGTGGACTAGTGTTTTCAGTATGCATTTTTAAGGGAGTACAAGATTCCTAAGTACAAGATTAAATGGATGTAGGTATAAATACTGTGGATTTTGTGTTTTGTCACACATAAAGGCCTTCCATATTTGGTGATGCTTTTCCCCTCCTCACCTCCTACTAAAAAATAAATCAGTCCTGCATTTTTCTGTATGTTTTCATGTCATGATTGAAAACTCACAGGATTAGGCCTGTGGTGGTTTTCCCACATTTTGCACTGTTTTATACTACACAGTTTTTTTCTATGTCTGTATTTCTGAAAAAATTTTACTTAGTAAGGTAAATGTGGATGTCCTATGAAAGTTCAAGGAAAAATTAAATTTTACATTCTCAATATTAAATATTACATTCTCAGTATTCTCACATCTGTCTCTGATAATATGTTTTGCTATATAGATATAGAAGTAAAAACTTGAAACAATTGAAATCAAGTCTGAGCATTTAATGTAAAAATAATGAACTCTCTGTAATCAAAAGAAAATTCCCACATCGGCAGACAGTTCTAGAACTTGTCACATCAGGGCTTCTTATAACATCCTTTAAAGGATTTTCTTTTTCACAAGTGCTTCTGGAAGCAATCACTGGCTTATCTAGTAGCATTATTTCTATGACTTTAATGGTAATCTTGTGCAGAAATGAGCGTCAAAATTACTTGAGTAGATAATTTAAGTAGTCACCTAAATGACTTGTCAGGAGTCACTTAGGTAGACTCTCATTAGCTGTGATACTAATTTTACGAACAAGGTATGTTCTCAAGCAGTAATCCAGGCCAGACTGGCCTAGAGAATTATTTTGCAAGGCTAAAGTAAAACTAGTAATTCTTACTTTGTTTTGAAATAGTATACAAAAATTTTAAACTTTCCTTTAAAAGGTCTCCCTCTTTCAGCAGTGTAGACATCTCAAATTGCCTGCTTTGTGAAACTGAAATAATTGCAAATTAGCTTGTGGTGTTTTGTTTGGTTTGGTTTGGTTTGGTTTGGTTTTTTTGCTTTTGCTCCTCAGCTTTTTTCAAGAACAAAATCTTTGTTGTTTGAGAACATGTAAGCAGTGAGTTCTGGACTGAACTGAAAGTAAGGTTAAGCGGAACGATAGAAAGAATTTCTGAAAACTAGGACAAGAAGAATGAGCATCAAGAAAAAGAGTGGAACTGAAAGGAAAAGGCAGGTATGAAAAAAGGGAAAGGCAGATATGAATGGCAAAAATAAAAAAGATAAATACAATTTTATGGTGCTTAGTGGCTGCAGTTAATAAAAATAGTATTTAATTTGCCCATGTGGATTAAGATCAGTGAAAGCACATTGCTGCTGCTACCAGCTACCATTTTGAGAACCTCATTGCATATGGTATTTCTGATATTTCCTCTTTAACCAAGAGCCAACATCTTGTTCCCAAAATGTTATGACTAAACGGGAGAACAACTCCAAAAATGTGCTTAGCTTTAATTTTTTTTGCAGTCTGAGGCTTTTGTTACATAGAAGTAATTGGTAAGATTGCAGTTAGGAAATATAAATGTCTCTGGAAGGGAAACAAGTTTATTCAAGGCATCTTACATAAACAGGCTTAAAATCACATTGACTTCAGGAGGAACACAAAACATTGAGAAAGGAATACTTACTCACCTGCAAGCTACACATATCAGTTTACACCTCTAATGATATCAGTACAAAATTTCTGATAGGTGAAGAAAATAAATCTGGTATTTCTCTGTATTGTTTTTTCAGACAATTGTTGGTCACTGTTCTGATGTGCTAGCAGTGTCCCAAATCATTGTAAGCCAATGGCAGGGACTACTGACCTAGGCATTCCTGTGTTCAGGAATTTTCAAACTTAAAGCATCATTTTCAAGGCATGACACTCAGTTTACAACAGCCTGCCAGAGATCAGAACATGTAATTAAAGTGCAACTCCTAGGGTATCATTCTTGATAATTATTAGTTTGTAGAAGCCTCTTCTGGGGTGAGAGAGGTTTGATTTTACTTGTATCTTCTAATAATCGGATATAGGCTATTCTAGGTACAGAGTCAAAAATGTCAGAATACTGTTTAAACTCTAACAGTCCTGCCTTGGAGTAGAGCAGTGGACCAGACGGCGTTTTAAGTCCTAGTTTTTCAAGTCCTTGTTCTAGAAAAAAATGTTTTTTTTACCTGATTTTTTTTTCTCTTGACCAGTAGCAATGTCTCATTTATTCAAAAGGAGATAAACTGTCAGTCAGCTGTCGCTGCTGTGATGACACTGTGGCATGCGAAAGGGAGTGATGTCTGTGGTGGTGTGTCCATGAACCATTTGAGATTTTAGGCATTGAAAGAAATATAAATAATGGTTATCATTTTGCACATTTATCTCTTTTTCCAAAGCAAGAAGAATTTTTACCCCTGATCAAGGTTTCTTTGGATAAAACCTGTTTTTGGAATGTATTTCTGTTAATATGCTGGAGAACAAGACTCAGCATGTGCTGGCATTCTCAATTTTCTTTGACATTCATGATTTCCAGCACAGCTGCCTTTTTTTTTTTTTTTTATAATGGATGTCAGATCTTTGTAATGCCAACAACGATGTCCTATTGCCAGAAAAAAAACCAAAAACAAACCAGAAACAAAAAATCAAAACCCAGGAGGCAATAAATGGAATTGATTTTTTAAAAGTTCTTTTTGCTCTTTAAGTAACTGAGGAGCATGCAGGTTTTCAGAACAAGATGTATTTATTTGGCAATAGCTGCCGTATGCTTTTTTTCTTCAATCATCTCTCATAAGGGGGGTAGAACACTAACAGAACATAACTCTAAGGAGAGTCACCCCTTAAATACACATTTCATTGTGGTGTTATAAACTGGTGCAATGAAAGTGCTTGGCAGCCAGGATAATTATGCCCAAATACATTTTACATGTAAAATAACTGTTAAATATAACACAGTTGCATGGTCTTAAATCTAATTTTCAAAGATGTGTGAAAGTAAGAGGTGATTAGGAATTTCCTTAAAATTTGATTATGCTCTCAGAGTTTCTGAAAGACTTATGATAATATAGTGGTAGCCAGCCACTGCTGTCACTTGGTGTTAAAAGCCATACAGAATTATATGCTTCCCGATGTATCTTTTTGTGCTGGCTATGTGGTTATCTCCTTGCAAAATGGACATGAATCATGCCTGAGACATGCATATATTTTTCCTCCTTTCTTCTAGAAAGGTATTGAAGCAGCAACAGGGTAGTACAAAAGCTTGTCACTGCTGTTGGAGGGCAACACCAGTAAAGCCAAGACTGACAAAGGCATTTAGGAGCCTGATTCCCATTGAAATCAATAAGAATTGGGTGATTAAAGGCACTTGCATATGTGGATATGGCTTCTGGCTAAGCTGCAGAACAATGTTACTGGGAGGAACCACGAATGGGATGGGATCAAACAGAACATTCTGGATTCCACTTCCTTTCTCATGTTGGCCCACCCATTGTTTGAACAGTGTTAGTCAGCCCTCTGGCCATGAGCAGTGATGAGTTTGCTGACAGCTGCTTCTATGTGACAGTCAAGTTGAGCTTTCCATTGACAGTAACCCACAGCAAAGATTCCTTAGTTTCTGTGTGTCATCTATCTTTTTAAAAAAAAATCTGTATCAGCCACAAATGTGTCAGTGCATGATGCATACTGTTTCTTACTTTTTAATTTAAAGAGATAGTCCTTTCTGCAACCAGCAGCATGCATTTTGCAATTGTATTTTAGAAAGCTGCTTGTTTCTTGGTTTATTTTATGTTTGTGTGCAATTAAATCTAAATGTCCCCTGCTACTCTATTAAAAAAAACCAAACAAACCAAAAAAAGAGTTTTTAATCCTGAATTTGTGTGGTGGCATGTTTCACAGCTACCATTGTTGTAAAGGTGAGGTAACAGCAGTGACTCTGGGTTTTCCTCTCTGAAATTTCTGTCCCGTCTTCTGGATGCCTATAGTTCATATGTTCTGAAATGAAAACATGCTCAGTGTTTATATCTGCTGTCACTGTATTATGCAAACACAGCCATCAATGTCTTCTGAGCTGCAGTCTGCCTTGAAGAGTTTCTTGTGGAGCTGCCCACACAAGAGGTTCTGCAAATCAAAGTTGCAGCAGAAGCTCCCAACCTTCACTTCTGAGTTGGAAACTGAAGATAGAATTTACTTACTGGAAGACAAAAACCAAAGCCCTCAAGAAGAATCTGAATATATTTAAACAGATTTGTACTTTACCATATGTAAACATATGATAGGTGAGATGCAGGCAGTAATATTTCTGATGGTGCTTAGGGTTAATTGATAGGCAGGTGGCTGTGCTGTTTTGTAGCTTCATTCCTCTCTGTCTGCAACACAGTCTGTTGATTATTGCTTATAAAAGCTTAGAACTAAAACTATGAAATTATAAAGCATTTTTAAATTGTAGCATTTTGTTAGTCTTGATTTTTTTCCCGGATGCTTGGATCACCAGATTATTTTTTTCGAAACAGTTTTTCAGTGGAACTGCAAGTCTGTGAAATATAGTTTACATTTAATATATACCAATACTGAAAAGTAGAGTTTCATGTTGCTATACTGTGCTATATTACTTTTGAAAAAAGTATAAGCGGAAAATTATTAGTCTTGGCAGACTAATAGGAGTTTCTCACAGCTTAACTTCCCCTTAAATTTTAGTATAATCTGAGTTCATGAGAGAATTAAGTTAGGCAATCAAAATGTGTATAGTGAACGTCCAGCTTCATTTTGAAATAGCAAACTACAGGAGGTTTTGGAAGTTTGGCACAGTTTGTACTGAGATAGATGTAATTCCTGGGATGCTTCTCAGCTTTTTCATGGCACCTTACTGCTTTGCAATGTCCTTCCAGTTGTGATCCATAGCTTCTAATAAAACCTAAACTACTTAGAAAAATTTAGTGTCTCAAATGATTCTGAAGTCAAATTGCCATTTTTTTGTCTATATGGGTTCAGAGCTTTAATGGTAACTTCCTGTATCTACCTTGCCGTTATGGGTGGGAATGCAATGCTCACACATTGATCTAGCTAACCTAGATGACAACACTGAAAATACAAAAGTGTTTGATTTGGTTTCAGCTGTACAAATCTGGGCAGTGTCCTGGTACTGTGTGGCAGCTGAAGCCTTTGCAGTGCTACTTTGGTTACAGCTATTGAGTTTTGGTGTAAGTCAGCATCAGTTCCACCTTTGACTGCAACTTACCAGCAGTCTGAAACTCATTCTGAAGAAAGAAGAGATTCTAATACTAATGAAAAGCTTTAATTTGAAGAAACAGCCAAAATGAAAGAGGTGATGCTACATATTATGACTACTTGTTTGAACTTATAACTGCGTTCTTGACAGGGGAGCACTAATGTTGCAGCATTAGCAGCCAGACCATGTCTGGCTTTTGGGCTCAGCTTGACTCAGAAACTGTGTTTATTTGCAGTTCATATAGACCATCCAACTACTTTGCTGTTTTCTTCTCCAGACTGAATCAGTTTCAGCATATTTTGTCACATCATATTATTGTAATTATGGCACTTGTTACTGTCATTAATGCCATATATATGAATCCAGGAGCTCATGTGATCTAGAAAAAATTAATGTGCACATGACTTTTGTTTGCTTCCCGAAGTTTTGATTCACTGGAGGTTCACATTTTTAAACTTTAGAATCATGAGCTACTGTAGGAAATGGATTTGTAGAGAATTCCCAAAGTCTAACAGAAGGCTCACATAGTATGTATCTGTATGTAAACTCTGAGATAAAGTATGCTGACTTAGAAAGACCATGGAATAAGACAGACATGGTTGAGAGAGAAATTGAACTAGAAACAAGTTTCAAATTATGACCTTGCAAATGGACTAGATATTTTTGAGAAATAGAACTATGGAATAAAAGTCTTTAAAACTCTTCTCAGGAGCCCTGTCTCTGGGTCTGAAAAAGGGTTTTTACGACAAGCTACATTATAAATCCCTTTTCAAATGGCCAATGCCCTCCTGCTTCCAAGGACGATGTGAGAACGTGTTTGAATCCCCTCGGCTGAGTAGCTGCTTGCTTCCTCCCTTGGTATGCTGTTCTCTAAACATCAGCAGGCCTGAGACGGGCCCTGAGAAGGCTCAAGCTCTCGGTGTGCAGTGAGGTAGAGCACCTGGCAGGTGGCTGACGTCACTGGTGAGAGCTAAAGCATCAATGACTTTCGGGTGCCAGAGCTTTGGAAGCAGATTTACATTTATAAATACACACGTTGCTCAGAGCCGGTTGGTGTGAGGTAACGCGTTTCTGTACCTCAATAGGCCTCTGTGCTCACTCCCAGTCATGGCAAAGTAATGCGAGTGAGCGTGTTCCCTAGTGAAGGGAGATGAGCTGCTGTGCTGTGAGTTGTGTTGCATTTTTTTTTGTTGACTTACACAGCCAGTTACTTTAGGTCAGTTGAGGTATGATACTTGATTAGCTTCCAGCAATTCATTTGGAACTTTAAGCCTTTAGATACCTAAAAATCTCTGTGGATATGGCACTAATGATGTAGAAGCGAGTTATCTGAAAGTGCTTTTATCTAGCGGTTGACCAGGGAAGACTCTTAAGCCTGCATTGGAATGAGAGGGGAGCAGCTGGCAGGGCATTTTTCCACACTGCTTTGGAACTTGCACTTTCCCCAATACCAAAATAGTTCTGGGGCATGCTGCAGTGGCCCACTTGTTTTTCTTAGCAGTAAGGGGCTGGGAGGATTCTGGGGGAAGATTATAAATATATCTTTTCAGCTGTTGGGCTAAGTTTATTATCCAGTAAAAGGGAGCTACGGCTTTAGTATATCTTTATAACTGGCACTCTAAAAATATAACCTCAACCAAAGGGTAAGCATCTCTTTCTTTAGAGTAACTGTGTTCAGATGGAGTACAATCATAGAATCATAATGAGAAAGGAGGCAAATCTGTTTTGCTGAGAATTGAAAGAACGTGTAGCACTGTATATATATCAAGAAACTGAGGATAACATTTGCTAATGTATTGAGGGTAAGTTCTCAGTGAACTGATATTTACTCTCTAATTTTAGCTACAGTAAGTTTACCTAATATTGGATTGCCATTTGCTTCCTTTCTATGAACATGCACAATTACTCTAAGTAGAAGGTAGAATACAGAAGACAGAAAATGGGAGTTATTTTTTTCAGCCTTTTTTAGTTCTGAGGAATTTATTATGTTCAAAGAAAAAATATCACCTTCCACCACTTTTCACATCATGTATTTGCTCCAAGAAATGGAAGATAGAAGGAGTGAAATGGGATCTGAAAAAAGGCTTTCACTTATTAATGACTGTAGTGACATGATAAATGTCAGGACGGAAACAAAGTCATGTTGGAAACAATATAACTGCAAAGAGGACTAAAGAGTACAAAACTGCCAGCAGATTGCTCAGTATAAAAGAATAATTCCTCACATTTTGTGTTATAACTCTCTTACCTCACACTTTCCTTCAAAATTTTAGGGAGTGTGGGCAAAGTAACATAGTATTAAAATGCTGTCCTAACTCTATATAGAAGATTAGGAGCTTGTATCTCATGAACAAATATAACCCAAGCTTCGGGATGCCATGGGATCATATTTCATTTGCATCATAAGTTATAAGTGGTCTCTACACTAGATTTTCCTCTCTTTCCATCACCTTCTACCTTCCAAAGTCCTTCTAAATAGATTACATCTCTTTGGAGTTATATTTGCTTTGCTAATGGCTATTTTTGGGCGATCAAATGGCCAGCCAGATCTACTGCTGAAGCTCTGCTTCAGTGTCTTTCTAATTTAGAAACCTACGTGAAAGTAAATTTCAAAGCCCTCAAGGCCCATTTTCATAAGTGACTGATGAGATGAGCATGTAATTCTGCTACTCTTGAAAAGTTTAACCCACAATTACTTTTTTTTTTTTAAGAGAGACTGAGACATGGAGAACAAGTTTAATACATTTTATCTTAGGCATGGTTTAGAATGTAGGTTTCCTCTTTGTTAAAATGAAGCCAAACTTCCTTTCTCTCTGCAAGTTTCATATGTGCTGGCCTAACTAGAATTTTTAGATCCTCTCAGAGCTGAGATCATTTTGCTTCTCAGGTCATCTTACAGAGGCTGCTGAAGATTTCCTGAGAAAAGCAGTCTGCTGCCTTAAACAATGTGCATGGGTGGAAATACAACTGTAATAAACAGACTTAAATTTCTTAATGCCTGGAAGGAAGATCTTAGTGAAGTTGCTGCTGCAAGCATGACTTAGCCCCATGATTGCGATGAGGATGCAGAAAGCAGCTTCCCTCCTGTTAGTACCACTAGAATGGACTGTAAGCACAGTGCAAGTAAGCACTTGAGTCTTCTATTGTATTAATTTCTCCAATTTAGTTTGATGAGATTAATAAAGGATTCGTTATGTGCAGTTATGCACAGAGAGTGAGGAAATTGTTTATGATACTCAGAACAGAGAGGAAGGCATTAGTATGATTTTTAAGGAATAATGTGTACTATTGTACTGTTCTGTGTTCATAAAGGATAAATTAACACTGGAGCATGTGCAGGGAAAGGCTCTGATGTTGATCACAGGAATGGACAACATCTTATAAGAGTTCATAAAAGCTAAATAAGCCTGCATCTCCATAAACCTGTGAGAGAAGAAAATATAGTTGGACTGAAAAACAATATGGGGATAACATGTGGGCGTGAACTAGGCTAAAATAATTTACGGTCAGGTTTTTATAGTCATCCAACCTTCAATTATGGGGTGTGAGAGTGGAAGCCTTGCCTTAGGACTGGTGAGTTTAAGAAAACATTTTGACATTGAGATGATGACAACCTGGAGATTAAATTGATTTTTTTCAGTCCTGTTTCCACGTGGATTTTACAAGAAAATATGGTAGCAATACCTCTGTTTTAGAATTCACAGAATTGTTGAGGTTTAAAGGACCATGTGGGGATCATCTAGTTCAATCCCTGCTCAAGCAGGGTCAGCTAGGGCAGGTTGCTTAGGACTGCATCCAGCTGTTTTTGAATATGTCAAAGGATTCAGTCTTCAGACCATCTCTTGGCAACCTGATCCATGGTTTGACCACTCACACTCCCTCACACAGAGTACAAAAGAAATGGGTTTGTGTCCACATGGATTTTTATGTGTTTTAATGTGTGGCCATTGCCTCTTACCCTGACGCTGGGCACTACCGGAGTCTGGTTCCCTCTTTTTTGTTTATTCCTATTCAGTATTTATACACATGGACAGAATCCACCTGAGCCTCTTCTTCTCTGGACTGAACACCCAAAGTCCTCCTCTGCAGAACTGCTTTCCAAACAGTCTGCCCCTAGCCTGTACTGGAGCCTAGGATTATTAAAGCCCAGGTGCAGCAATTTGCACTTCCCTTTGTTGAATCTCATGAGGTTTTTCTCATTTATCCTTCCTTTCAAGGTTTTCCTGGAAAGCAGTGTGCCCATGCGGTATATTAGCCACTCAATCCAATTCTGTGTTATTTGTGAACTTGCTGAGGATGCACTCTTGTTCCTTCACACAAGTCATTAATGAAAGTATTAGAAGGTACTGGCCCCAGTACTGATCCCTGGGTTACATCACCAGTGTCTTGCCTCCAGCTGGACTACATGCCACCCTCTCAGCTTGGCCATTCTTGTTTTCGATCCACCTCACTGTCCACTGATATAACTCATACATTGTCGGCTTGTCTGTGAGGATATCAAACAGAGACAGTGGCAAGGGCCTTTAAAATTGCAAGGAGTTTCAAGAAGTTGTCAGAAAATGGTTGTTAATAGCACTGAGACAAAGTAGAACAACACATGGAAATTAAGGTAGGAGAGATGTGGCAACCAGAGTAAAACTCTGTTAAGGGTGAAAGTAAAGATACTTATGTTTTTCAGAGCAAGAACTGATTCTACACATTATCTAGTATACTTTGTACAACAGCTTGTATACCAACAGCTGTTGCCTTTTAAGTTGTTGATATAGAAAGGTACAGAATAGAATTAATGAATAAACTTGTATTTTACAGTTACAGTTGAGAAGCTGATCTCAAAATAAAAGTAAGCTTGAAATATTATTCAAATAATACAGAAAGCCTTTTTAAAATTGCATTCTGAATACAGCTGTGTTTCTTCGGTTTTGCTATGGAAAGGTGAACAGTGTTCATCTTCAACTTTTAGTGCTCACCACTGTTACCGGTTGGTATTAGGCTGTTTCCAACAGTTGAGTGTAGTGAGAAATAAAAAATTAGTGCCCTTTTCCCAGATATTTTTTGTATGCTGTCATTGCTGCCACCACAAAAGTATGCTCCATGCTCCCAGTGGATAAGGCTGACTTTAGGAAGCAGGATTCTTGGATGTTTAAATTGCAGGAAGAGGAACCACTTGATAAGAGGGAATGGTCATAGTGAGGTCAAAGGTACTGGACTGATAATGCAGAGTTATATTTGATTCTGCAGGCAGTTCTAGGAGAGCTTAGGTTCTGAGTGTCCTGTCATCCTCTACATTAACTGTGATCTACCAATGACAGGAAAATCAGATTTCCAAGTTTAAGTGTTTAAGCATATATTTATGCCTGTATGAAAAAGCAATAGTGACACCAAGTAAAGTCACACCTTAATTGAAGAGAATGTAAATATACTACAATAAGAATATTCCATCCTTTAGTCTGAGAATTTATGTAGATCACAGTTAGTAGATGATCCAAACTTTTTAAGTTTTACCAAAAAAGTGTTTTATTCAAAAAGCAAAATAGACCTTGGCTTTTTAGAGAGCTGAATGCTGCCAGTTTCAAATGCCATGCTACAAGGTGTGAACAGATGTTAAGAACACTGTTCATCTTTCCGTAGCAAAACTGAAGAAACACAGCTGTATTCAGAATGTAATTTTAAAAAGGCTTTCTGTTATGATTTGAATAATATTTCAAGCTTACTTATATTTTGAGAAGATCAGCTTCTGAAATATCTTTGTAGTTTTTTATTTAACATATGCAATTTCAGTGAACTTTACATAGATACTCTTTTTAACACTAGAAAAAAATTATAGTAGTTCTCAGGCATACAAACTCTGCTTTAGTAAGAACAGGTCCTTCCAGCTGAAATACTTAATGGTGGAAGAAAAGGCAGTCTCAGACACTCCAAGAAGAAAAAAATTCTCACAAATCCAGTTCAGGCTGTTCAGATGCTCAAATAATGTCATCCTAAGTTTGATGTCTTGGGGCCTAAACAGGCCTTTAGTTGACAGCAGTTCCAATACATATTATGGCATTCTGTTCCCTGAAAAACTTAAAAAAAAGAGGGTGAGTCTGTGGAGACTAAGCAAACAAAGTCTTAGAATAGCACACAAAGCATTAAGGCAGCGTTAACCCTTAGCCTCGTTCAGTCACCAGAGGCCTAAGTAAAAAGTGGTAACACGCCAACACTATTGCAGAAATGCCTCTAATTAAGAATTAAAACATTAAAAGAGGTAATTACCCAAAAGATAAGCTTAGTTGTGGTTATCAAAGTTCATAGAACAAGAGCTGTCTACTCAAGACAATGCTCATGGGACTTAGAGATTCTGAATGTACTATTCAACAAAGAAACATTCCACCACAGTTTTCCCAAGCCACGACAGTGCTCTGATCCTCAGGCCAGAAAATGTGATGAAGGAATATTACATTAGTTGCTGAAGGAATAACATTTAATCTCATCTTAACCTGTACCTATTTGGTTTGGGCTCTAGTATTTCACAGGAAGTAGAGCTTTAAAGTAACATTAACCACAAAAATTCTCCAAAATATGCTTCTCCCATCCAGTCTGTATTTTCTATTTGGACGTTATTAGGGCCATAATGGGAAAACTGCTTTCTGTAGCCAAAGTAAAACTTGTAGGTTACTATACCACCCATTTTAAAGCAATAAGCTCAATAAAAATAAGTTCTATAAATAAAAATAGATGAATTCGTTGCTGAATTAATGTGTTACCCAGGTAGCCTCTAGCTAGACCTGGCTGATGCATGATCTTAGCATTTACTCTAATATCTGAGCACCTGTCCTAGAAACAGTGGCTAGAGTGGTGATTTTCAGAATTGACCTGTTGGAGGGGAGGGCATAGGTAAAACTACAGAGAGCAGGTATTACAAAATGATCTGTCTATAACAGTAATCTGAGTATGTCTTTCAGAGTACTGAGATTTAAAAAGGCTCTAGACTCTTTCTGGTGTAGGTGGATGTCAGAAATACTTCCTCACAATGGTGTTAAAGTGGGAAGAATAAGTAGGTGGGACGAATATCCATCTCTATTGATCTAAACAACAGAAAACTTGAATAGTGACATTTTTTTCAACCAGAACTACACCAAATTTCAAAGATTTGAACAGTCAGAGCTCATCTAAATTGTAATTGCTTTGGTAGTATTTTTATCTGCTCCACATGACTATGTGATAACTGCTTTTTAAAGGAAAATTATTTAAGTGAAGATGCATGTGTTAGTGTGTGTGCTTCTCTAACAAATCCTTAATAGATGGATGTCTCAACTCATGTCAGGATGGGCCAATCCTATAACTATGGAAGTCAAAAGCAAAATTCTCTCTAACTTGTAAAATGAGGTGGTTAAAGAGGGTTTCTGAAAGGCTGTAGATAACAAGCATGATTCAATTTACATTTTAAGTACAATATTTGCATAAATATATTTACTAATTGCTTTGGACATTTGCAAGTGTTTGCCTAAATAGTCTGTACAGATATTGAATATGGTCAGGAATATTCATAGGAATATAAAACTTACTTCAAAATCCTAGTTTGTTACAGCTTGAAACTTGGAGAGAAACTAAAAATCTGTTTTCTTCTGCTGAACCCATTAAAATAACTAAGACCTGCAGAAGGAAATTGGTATTTGATCCAGTTCCTTATGAAGTTTGAATTATCCCTTTGAAATAGAGAATAGATTTTCCAGGAGTTATGACTACAGAGGGTATATTGTTACCTTTAGAAATTTAATGTGTGTAAATGGTCTCTCTGGGCAGTTTGGTGAGGGGCATCTCATGTTTTCTCACCAAACATTGAATGTCTTGAAGGCAGTCGTGAGGTTCAGCATAGCTGTTGACAAGATTTCTGCCCTAAGAAATCCATCTAATTTTTAGTCTCAGCCTATGCATCGTAGAAATATCTTCTGTTAAATTTTCTCCTAAAAAGAGCAGAATTGCTTTTGCCACATTATGAATATGGATTCCTGAGACATCTTGCTGCCTTAGAGGTGTCAGACTGTGGTTTTTCTAAGTCAGGAGTTGTTTTCACATCTTTTTTTCTCCTTAATGGTCTTGATCAGCTTGATTTAGTTACTGTTGGGATCTAAATCAGAGTAAATTTGGGAAGGTGAGAGCCTTCCTGGGTTTAGAATCCTGACCAGAGAAATTTTAGTGAAGTTCACTGCAGTTTGACTCATTAACTGTAACTCTTTTGGACAGAATAATTTTTCTATTGAATATGTCGCCCTGGTATCTATTTAATGGGATACCAGTAGTTCTTATTAACCTGCATTAATGCTAATTGTAAAAGCTTTATAGTGTTCATGACAGAGACCATCTGATAATTTTGCTCATGGGATTTGCAAGGTCAGCTTTTCTATGACATTGTTACAATACTTCTGGTAGACATAACAGAATTTTTTTACATTTTTGCTCGCATTCTAGTATAGGCATAAGAAATGGAATCTATAATTGTGTAGTTTCTTATTTTTTCCTGTGTACAAATTCCATTGCTACCTTAGGCATTGGCTGTTCTGTTATTTCAACACATCCCGTATTTTAGTCTATATATAGCATCACAGCATTTGAGTGTTGTTATTGAGGGTTTTGGGTAATCTACTTATTCATCAGTCTTTCATCTGTCCTGGGTCACTCTCATGTTCTGCTAAGGGAGTGGAGATGATCTGTTAGAGTGTTACCTTTGACTGAAAGTTTGCATCGTTATTTTGTTCTTCAGATGTCTCTCTACGAAAATGTTAAAAAAGATATGGCTAAAATTATTACATGTTGTTCTTCAATGTACTATAATTTATGCAGGATGGATTCCAAAGGGAACTGTAGCTTCCTTTTGTTGGCTTGATAGTTTCACAACATTTATGTCTTCTCTCCCAGACCTGCTCATCAATAAAGTCCCTCTTAATCAACTAAAAAAATTAAAGTATTTTCAATTGTTTATCTTTTCTCTTGAAGATAAAAGAAGCTCAAGATATTTCTGATAGGCTAAATGTTGAACATTAAATGTTTTGGGAAAATGGCAAGTCAGATGCCTTGTCTGAATCTTTTTTATGGTTCACCACCAGATTATACTTAGATTATTCTTTTTTCTTTGGAGAGACTTTCAAACTCTCATAGGAAGTTGAATCAGGTTAACTACGTCTCCACAAAATTCCTTATTCACTGGACTAGTAAACAGGAATAAAACCAGCTTTTTCAGAGAATTTTCAAATACCCTGTATCATCACCTTGTCTTATGGCAAGGTAGTTTTATTGTTTGGACTGGGAAAGTCAAATCCTAATGTGAACCATAAACAATGAGTTACCATTTTTGTTAGAACGAAACATCTGTCCCTTTGATTTGTACTAGTGCACAACGTACAAAGGTACTTCAGGATTTTGTCTGCTGTGTCGGGGTGTACGAGGTGGAGTAGTGAGCCAGTACTGTATGTAGCAGTGTGTGAAACCTTAGAGTTCCTAAGTGATTCCACATGTATGGTTTATCCACTTAGGCAGTTCCAGATATATGCAGCCTTGTGTTTGCAAGGTTCAGTACAGACAACGGTGTAAATTGACACGTTGACTACTGTTTACTAGTATTTACTAGTGACTAAAAACAGTTATGAAGATAACTAGTGTCACCTTGTTGGTTGCAAAATGTTAATCCATCCATTTAATACTGGAATCTGACAGAGTCTGAAACACAGCGGCAATCCATGGCCTTTTCTGCATGAGGAGATCTAGCTGGCAAACTGTCTGTTGGCATAGTGCTGCTAGCAAGTTCTTTTGGCAGAATGCATTTACATTTGGTTGCTTCTGTTGGTAACATATTTCTTCATGGCTTCAGATTGTATTGGCAAAATATACACGGCATGTAAGAGGATCTTGGTAACTGTGTCTGTAATGCTCTGCAATATTCCTCTTGAAGCCAAATGTGTTAACTATTCATTCTGCACTCATTAGGGCATTGTTATTGCTGAATCTGGGGGTGCATGAAAACAGCTGATGAATATTGACTGAGCACCCTTCAAGAACTGATGGAAGTATGCCTTAAAGCCATAGAAACTGCTTCCTCAAGGTTGTATTTAAACTTCTCCCCACTTTCTCATTTGTTTCATGGAATCATATAATTGATTATGTTGGAAGGAATCTCCGAAAGGTCACCTAGTGCAACTGCTTGTGCAGAACAGGTTCAAAAGGATCAGGTTGCTCCGGTCCCTACCCAATTAGGTCTCCTCTAACTCCTCCCTTTTAAAGACTGGACAACCACAATTCTTCCATCTATATACATCACGTGCTTTATCTCCCAGTCAGCTTGGTAGCCTTTACCTGAATTCACTCCAGCACATCAATGTCTTTCTTGTGATGAGGAGCTGTACTGAAAATTGCAGTGGTTTTGTCTGTTGTAGGGTGGACAAGACTTTGTTCTATAATGAAGTCTAATAAGAGATCTGGTTTTTGTACTAGTGGCATGGTTCTGATGGTGAACGCCACTTGTTGTATACTGTGTAATTTCTGCAACTGTTATGTCCTTTGTGGACCTATTCAGGTGGATAGATAAGGTGTTTGTAGTAATTGTTGGAGTCAGAGATAGGCTGGTTCCATCAGCTCTGGGCACCAATTGTTTGAGGGAGCATAAAAGAGCATTGTGATGGCCTGTCCTATCCGGACAGTGACTGGTTCTTTTGTATCACGTGAGCAGATTTTTTAAAATCAAATAATTTTGGGGAATTTTTATCAAATAAAAAATAAAACTAGATTTTCACATATTAGACTGTTACCTAGCTTAGCTTACAATATGAGGAATGCTCACCTTGGCATCTATAGCTGCTAATGAGTAGGAGGATTATTAGTAGGTCTGTTCCTTCATCAATGTTCAATACTGTTATAAAAATGGAGTGAGGAAGATGATGTAGATCTTCAACCAATGGTTATTTTTCATGCTGTGTTGTAGATTCTGGGTTGCTAGTATTATGAATTTCTGATCAAGAATGCAGCTTAGTATCTTTTTTTTTTTTTTTTAACATANNNTTTTTTTTTTTTTAACATATCTTCTTACAGTTTTCAGTCTTTCAGATTTTGTCCTAAGTCTCTGCAATGGGAGGGAGTTTATGTTCCCACTGTAGAAAAAAAGAGTTTCTCCGATCTATTTCTTTTCTGTTTATCATTTAGAGTATATGTAAATACATGGTAAGGTGTACCCCTCAGATCCACACAGTAGGATCTGATGGCTTAGAAATCCTGGAAGAGCTTTGAAAGTCTGTGATTCCATTGCATATCTAGAGATCGTGAAGACACCCTTGCCTGATAGTCTGGAAATTGTGGAAACTGTTACAGCTGTAACAAAAGGCCTCTGGGAGGAGTTTCTGTATGCCACAGACTTACTGGGTGGGATTCATTTTGCTATACACAGACAATTCCTCGTCTGAACTGAATTTATTTTGTGTAGAGGGAAATAGGCATTTATAGGGCTTGTTGTTTTCATTTTCCAGCACAATTTTTCTCATCCCAATGCCACTGCCTAAAATAAAACAGATAAATGACTTGTTAAATACCTGTTTTCTTTATTGATTTTAAAGGGAGCCTGAGATGACTCTTTCAGCTCTAAAAATCTGTGCCATAGCTGACTAAAGTTGGTTGTAGTAAATTTGCTTTTATTGTAATAACAGCAGGCCAGAAAAACCTTAGATTGCTTGGGGGCATGGTTTTAACTTCCCCTGGGGGAATGGTTTTAACTTCCCCAGTTTTTTTCCCTTGCTGTTCTCAGAGGAATTGGAAGCAGAGCAAGAATGCACACAGACTTCTGCTGGCTGTTATTTTTCCTAGTTAAGAGTTCTTTGTTGTTTAATTATTGTTCCAGAATAAAGTGTCAAACTCATCCATGCCTAAAGTTTTCAGTGTTTCAACCTGTCTTCCTGCATTAAGTTTTTTGAGCTTATTAGGAAAGTAATCTTCACACTGTTAGATACACAGTGGATATTTTTGGAGAAGATGCAACTGGCTGATCATCTCTGTTTCCAGGATTTGGAGGGCTGATTCCAGATGGCTTTGGAAAGGCCTGAGAAGTAGGTCCATGTGAACCTTATAGAGTTCCACAAGGGCAAGATCCTACACCTGGGTCATGATAATCTTAAGCACAATTATACGCTGGGTGGAGCATAGATTGAAACCAGTTTTGGGATTTTGGGATAAATTAATTGTTTTGGAATGTTGTTCTTGGAGTATCATTACCTTCTGTCCTGCTTCTATTTCTTTCTACTACCAATGAGGGCTTCAAATTATGAAATAACTTAAAAGTGCCCCCTATTTATTTTGAAATTATGTGACTTGGTCATCTCGTGTTAAAGAACTTCAGCAGTTCAGAGCGGGAATTAAACACATCTGCTTAATTTGTGACTGAGCCTTATTGCAGCTGATTTTTAGGGTCTTTGAATCCAGTTCCAATCAAGAGTCAGTGGGATTTAGGGCTGTGGCAATAGGAGCAAGTTTGAAAACTTAATGGCCAAATCAGGTGGTTTCTTCCCTGACACCTTGAGTTACTGTGGCAGTACAGCGGAGCCTACAGCAGATTGCATAACAGACCATGAAGAACTTTGTTTTGTGTATTTGAGTATGAGTTCCTAGATTTGAGTTCCCTTGTATAGAAAGTTAGCATCTAGTTTCTAGACTTAAACATTAGAACTGTGTGTTTAAGCATTAATTACTATGTTTTCACTATATGGGACTTGTCTGAGAGTTTGTCCTACCTGTGAGAACCAAGTAACCAGCACAAGTAGCCAACCTACTGTTAAATCAGAACATTGAATTACATGAATTTCTGATATTTTTTTGTCCTGTTTTACTTGCTTTTCCTTCCAAGTTGTTTGTGAGCTTGCTGTTGAAAAAGTTCCTTTCAATCTGTCCTTTAAAATTAATTTCAGTTTTACTTTTCAGTGGTTTGTTTTTCAAGTATGAGGTGTTACTATTCCAGTTGTAGAGTTGGTTATCACTTTTTGAGTCAGCTAAAAGACTTGACAAAAAAACAAGAAGCAAAGGAGCCTCAGAAATTATATTTTTTAATTGATTGTGTATTTAAAATTTTGTCATCTTTGTTTTCTTTTTCAGTTCCCAGCTTGAGCTAAAAAACTGACCACTGTATACTGATGTTAAATGTGTCAGAAGGTTGTTTGGAAAGCAGAAATTCAGAGGACTGTATAACAGCATCAGTGTAACAGACCTCCTGTGTATATTTGAACCTATTGGTCAGTGGCTGCTTAATGCCATCACTTCCTGATGCTGAAGGTCTGATGTCATGTTCCAAGTGACTTATTCAGTCAGCAGTGGAGGTATATTAGGAGAGCTGTAATTGGTACTAGATGGAAAATATAAGTAAATCAATCTTTTAGAGAAATAACTTTTCTATGTAGCTTTCATAGCCCTTAAAGTGAGTTGAAAAGACAATATCCATCATTAGCACTATTGCAACCCTTGCTTTTGCTAACTTTTGAGTTGCTGTTATATTTGGTTTTCAGACTGAGGAAATGGGAGGGTGAATTTGGGAAGTGAAGTTGACAGGAAGCTGACACTGTGCTGATAAAGGAAAGTAAGGTGTGTTGGGCTGTCTTAAACCACAGATGTTTCTTCTGAAATATGTAGAGACTAAATTTGGAAATTATCTGTTTCTGTAGCCATTCACTGTAGTTCATGCCAGGCAGATTGTATCCGTAGATGGATACCATTTTCAGCAGGAAATTAAGGCAGCCACCTGTCTTCACCATGTCCCTCTTTACTCATGACATTACTCTTCTTTAATTCTGGCAACCACAAGGAAGTATCATGTCTTACTACAGAGATACTTATATAGAAATCACATTATGACTCCATCTTATGTAGAAATAGTTAAATTAGCATTAAATTAATTAACATCAGTCAAATACCCTTATCAGTATAGATTCAGCAGCAAAGAATTCAGCACAAATTAACTTTCTGAGTTTGCTTTTCAGGCAGGTTTTGCAGTCTGTGCCAAGTTCTGTAGTTCACTGCTGAACTGCCTGCAGGCCACCTACGTAAGTATACCTTGATACAGTACTGTCATGCCTTGCTGGAAATGTAAGCATGCCCTGTTAGTCTGGATAGCACCAAGCAGAATGGGTTTCTCTTGTGGTCACAGTCTTTCACTATAACCTTGAGATACCTTATATAGCTGGCATATTTTGTGATTTTTTGGTCTCCAAGATTTTATGGAGGGATGTCGAGTTCCAATGGCATAAAACTGGATGAAGATTGAAATAAGTTTTGAATGTATCAGCAAATTCATATCACTAATATTAGTGATTAGAAACAATCTGTTGGAAAAAAATTTACTGATTAGAAACAACAGGTTGGAATGAAGTTTTGAGATTATGTGTATGGAACCAGTGGCTGCTGCAAAATAAGTAAGCTATTAACTCTGTGGCACTCTCTGAATTTCTTGCAATTAGCAATGTACTTCCTAAAGAGATCTGGATTTTTTGCCATGGAATAGTAAAAACGGTTGTGTTCAGGCAGGAAACACTAAATGGACAGTATTGAAAATCTAACAACTGAAAGTTTAATAGCTTCAGAAGGCACATGATTGATAATCTAACTTAGCTGCCTAGGAAGGCCTTATGAATTTAGAAAGTCTCTTGATGACTTCTATACTTAACCCTGTTTTCTGAACTGAGTGCTGTGAGATAACTGAATAGTTTTTTAGAATACCCTCAAGTGCTGTAGAGGCTTTCATGCTGAACACATAGATACAATAAACTAGAAATATCCAGGTGTCATGGTAAAGCATAAGATGCAAAAGCTGTCATATACCATGAATTTATAAGCTGAAACCCTTATAAAGTTTCTGTTTCAAAGGAAAGTGGTTGCATCTTAACAGTTTTAGATTTTTTTTTTAATATGGTACTAATGCACTCATTTTCATGGTCTTATTTGGATCCATGAATTACTTGAATCCAAGAGTTAATGAGATTAATCACAGCAACATTTGCTTTAAGAATATTTTTTAAAAGAAAGGCTGAATTGCCCTCAAGAGATCTCATTCCCTTTAGAAGTGTATTTTATGATAGAAGGAATCAGCCCATTTCTGTCACAGAACTTCTTACCCTATTACTGAGCGCCTATGCAGCTGGTGAGAATGGACACCCAACTTCCACCTGGTTAGGCAGATTCACAAGAACAGAGGGATCCTACCCATGGTAGTTCAAGTTGTATGTTTTTACAGTAAGAAATTCTAAGTAATGGCCACTGTTGACATTTCAGTATCCTCTTGGAAAAAGGGAGAGACTTTATTTCTTAGGGCAAGATTTTACAATGCCTTCAAATGTAGGAATGTATCTACAGGAAGTAACTAGTGGGAAATGTAAGCCTTTAGAGTAGGCATAATGTGGGCAGTAGAGATGGGGAGGGGTCCAGTTTTCCATTGCCTTTAAGTTTCATCCAATCTAAAGGCTGCCCTGTATTCTGTCAGTTAAAACATTTCCTGAGGGACCTTTCCAAAGGGAATGGGCCAGATTATTGAATATTCATACTTTGACTTCTACCCACATCTGGTCCCAGTCTAATGGTGTATTCCCATATAGCCTCACCACTGAAGGGCTTCCATATGAATGGGAGAAATAATGACCAGCATATCTTCTATTTGTTTCACTGAATAACACAAAAGCGGACATATGAAGTTAAGTTTTGGTCTCTCTGAATTAATAGTAAAACTACCATGAATTTTAGTAGTATTAAGATTTTACCACTGGTATGTTTACTGGCCCCTCTGAACTTTCTTTTCTCTGCACTTCTGCCCTGCTGTGTTGTGAGGTTTTTTTGAGAACAAGAGGAAGTGGTTACTCTTGTTTAAGCCAATAAATATGAATAGGGTTTTGCTGAGTTAAAGCGCTGCTTGACGTTGCTGCCTCAATTAATTATTGTAATATGTATTAAAACAGTCTAAGAAAGTACCAGTCTACGGTTATTTACTCTACCATGTTTCACACCATGTAGAATCTAGAGGCAACAGTTGTTCTGACAGGTGATTTGACAACAAAACATTAAACTGTCATTCTGGCCTTACCAGACCATAGGACTAATGGAGCAGATACTGCTTGTGTTGCCGTGAATTCACTGAAACTGTCAACACTATTGGAAACTCTGCTGATATTTGTGGGACTATTGTCAACTTCAATCATACTTCTGTCAGAGTATTTTATTTGCCACAGTAGCTGACTGGTGGTGTCTTCGCTGGAGAGTTAAAAGAGCTGTAAATTGTACTCCCTTGCCATTAGCAGCACTCAGTGTGGTACACACTCCCCATCACACGCTGGGACACTATCACACGGCTGTATGAAGCATATCAATACATGAAGCACATGTTTCCAGTGCTGGTTGTGATTCTAAACTAGCATGACTCATTGAGACTTTGGGGTTGGAGTGTGTGGGCAAAGGTGAGGGGAAAAAAGGAAAATAAACCCCAGTTGTTAAATTGTTTAGGCATGTCATAGTGTTTCCATTATGAGCAGGAAAAGGTAAAGAATAAAATACACAAAAATGAAGCCAAATATTTGGAATCTGTGCTCTGCTGGCAGAGTTCTGTTGACTTAATCAGATGAAATTCCTGCAGAAAGCCTTCTCCTTTGCCAGTGAAGTAAGTCTAATAGCCTTTCAGGCTAAAACAAACTTTTAAGGATTTGTAACAACAACGCTATGGTTCTACAGAGACAACAACATGTCCATAAATTGAAACTAGTCATCTGACAGTCTCCACTTGTCTGACCTACTTTCTACTTGCACTCTGTAAACAACCAGAAGAAGAAAATTTGGGGAATAGAGAAGGGGCAGTTAGAGGGACAGAAAAGAGAGGCAATGTTACATAGCTTACACATGCTTTGTATCTCTTAATTTATAACCAGAAGAAAATGAGAGAAGGAGAATGATCAAAGAATATTGGTGTCTCATGAAACATAAGCCCAGAATAATGGTGTCTTCCTCTTGGTTATCACCAGTGACTGATGTGGGGGTGGCTATCTCAAGAGTCACCATAAGGATCTCACTGTTTTTATCTTCCTCAAATGGATGAAAAAAAATAGTCCATGTTCTGAGAAAAATTTCTTTCTCAGGTGTTCATATTCTCCTTTCCAAATGTTGCTATCCCCAAAACCAGGATGGCAGAATGTGTGTCAGTATGTCAATCTTCTCAGTTGACACTCTGGTTCAAGGCTGGTTTTGTTTATATACCAGATGGTGAGGTGAAACAGCTGAAGATACTTTGCCACACTGCTCTATGCTCCTAAACATTGCCTTTTTGGACTCACTGATTATGTAGCTGAAGCTAGAACCTGTGTAGTGTGAACTGCTCAGTCACATCCTACAGCTAGCAGCCATAACAAAATCTTACTAGGTGTTGGTTTGGAATATTTGGGATATAAAGTGTGCTGATCAGTAGGTTCTGGAAGTCGCTGTTCTTTCTAACAAAGTTGGGATATCTGTTTTACTTGGAAGCGTAAAGCTAAAAGAAAGCACTGGAGTCTTTCTGTTGTATTGAAAACTCAAGCTACTGTTTTCTTAATAATTGCACCTTTTTTTCTGTGCTTTGCATAAGTATGGCAGATATGCATAACTAGTTGTTAACTGGCTGCAAAACCTATTAAAAGTCTTAGTGAGGCTAGGAAATTTACTGTTAATACTAAAACAGCCCAGTTTGCAGCACTGCCAACACAAGGCACATCCTGATCTGCCCTGGCTTTTGACATCCGGGGAAATGATTAACTTGTAAACTTGTATGGTTTTCCTCATGAATGAATTCTGCAAGAGATGCACGTGTAAGTACAGCTTCAATGCGTAGACAAGGCAAATACGCAATGGTTCAAAAGCACCATTGTGTTCTCCAAAATATTGACAGGTCACGTAAATAAAGTTATGAAAAACGTTGATTCCAACAGACCTATGTGTAAAGAGAACCCTGGAAGTCAGTGAGAGCTGTGTGGTTGGAGCTGGTGCAGTACTTAGCACTCAGTTATGAAATAACTGGGCAGTAAGATCCAGTGACCACGTGAACACAGTAATTATAACACTTGGCAGTGCTTATGTGATGACTGACCTCTTGCCAGTGCAAAACGCAAGAGCTCTCCCATTCAGCTAAGGAGCAGAAGTTCTAGAGCAGGAAGCAGGAATAGCTCATGTTCTCTCTGGATTTCCAAAGAAGAAAAGGTTGTTGCACACTCTGGCACTAGAGTGCCATTCAGCTTCCCTATCTCCCTGAGGGCTGCTCTGCACTGTCCTGTCTCCACAATCCTTTCCTCCTCCTTCCTCACCCACCAATAACTTTGTTGCTGAACATGGAGGCACTCCACTTCTCAGCAGATCTTTCTATAAAAATATAAAGCCTGGCTTACTGTAAGTCAAATTTTAATGGACAATATTTTTCTTTAAAACATTCCCTTGCTTTGCTATTTGCACTGCTATTGCATCTTAACTATGTGAGGAGTGATAATCACAGCTTTGCTGGCTTTTGCAGCTTTGCCAGGGAAGTAGGTGATAATATGGCAGCTTTCACAAGCAACTTGCATGAAATCCTTAAAAATGTGAGCTTGAGTCTAGGCTTTAGAAAGCCTAAAGAGTGAAAAAAGGGCAGTAGGGTATGGCAGAGATGAAGATTTCCAGCTTTTAGAACATGTAAAAGCTGAGATAATCTGAGACCATTAGCATATAACATTTTTATAGGGCTTTTCTATAATTAGTTATTGCTTTTATTCTAACCTCCAGCTAACTGACTATTGTAACCAGGATTGATGGGATACTTACCAGTGTCAAAGAGACCAAGTGCTCAGAGTTTGTCAGAAATAGCCTGAAAAAAAAAAGATGGAAAGAAGGAAGTCCTCTCCCATGCTAAAACCATAAGGTCAGTCACAGACAACCTTGGTGATAATGGAAAGGTTTTATAAGCAGGAGTGGAAGTAGTGGAAGCCAGGCTATGAAATTCCAGGGCACTGGTCTTTCCTTTAACTGCTCATATGGGAGAAATACCTAGCAAAATCCCAAAAGGAGAGTTTATAGCCTCTTTTCACTTACTCTTTTTCTTCTTTCTTATGTAGGATCAGATGAAGAAGATCTGATCTCTGATTCTGCCTTGCTTTTCCCTTGGTGAGAGGAAAGTAGTCAAGACTACCTAACTAAAGAAACAGTGTTATCTGTTTTAATCTGGGCTTGTGGATTACTCTAACCCAAGCCACAAAACACAGCAAAGGTATAGTGCCTGGTATAAAATGACCAACAGTGACTCCTGTACATGTCATACCTATGTGATTATTTCTGTGTTTGCTGATGCATACAATGCTACTCCACAGCACAGAGACTTCATACAGTACCCCAGCTGTGTTCACTAAGTTCACAGCAGTTTGCCAGCTAATCTTACTGAAGTCTCATACTAATAAACAGGGTTTGGCTGCTAACATGTTGTTTGCACTGTTCCTTAGCAAAGGTACTGAAGATCATAATTTTGTGCAAACCTTAGTGTTGGCAGACTGTCAAAATAATACCATGAGCTTCTCTGGCAAATTTAGTTTGGTTTCCAGAAATACCTTTTTATAAGGTCCATCTCATGTGTATGGGCTCTATGTCACCATTGGGATATTCGGGATGGGCATTTCGATAAGGGCCTTAAAGAAAACTGTCTTCAATAGACTCTTTTTTCTAAAGTGTATCTGTGGGTTACAGGGAACCCAGCTGTTTATACTGGTGTCCAGAAACTGCTGCCAAGGTTTTGTTTGTCTAATCTAAGAAAAAAGGAGCATTAGGTCAAACGCTTGTGTTACAGGATTGTAGAAAAAATATTATGAAGGCTTTATGAAGGAGGTTTAATCCACAGCTTCTTTTTAAAAAAATGAAATGGAAGATAGTTCAAAACTTTTCTATAAACATTGTAAGAAAACATTATAAACATATAATAACATATTTTTAAGAATAAATTACTTCTTCCTCTCTATTATCCTATGTCCTACAGTTGTAGGATAATATCTAGGCATGTGGTAAGGTTTGACTTCATAATCTTGTACTTTATGGGTATCTTGATTCATAAACTGGTTTTCAGCCACAGGGAACACTTGCTGACTGTGGTACAACCTAATGACATAGACTGTCTCTTCAAATTTGACTCCTGTAGCAGCAGATGCAGTTCTGTGCATGTTGATGGTGAGTGAGTGGCTGAATCTGCATCAGTTGAAATTATTTGCTGTATAAATTCTTTTACACCTAAACATCCTTTCACCATATAAATTCTATACTGGGTTTCATGTCAATAGATTAAGCCATATTATGATTTAGCCACATACCCTTTTAGTAGATTCTAAAGCAGGCTTAGAGCACAGATATGTCAGCACTTTCCAAGCTGCAGTGTTGTGATTAAACTGTCTGCCTGCAATGTTGGTAACTGGGGAAGAAGCAACAAAGGAAGCCTGTCAGTAAACGAACTTTGTTGCAGAAATCTTATCACAAATATCAACACATAAAAGAAAATGTAGCATAAAAATGCATGTGTTAATTCACAGCTCCCCGTGACACTCATGGAAGTTCCACATGTGCAGGAGAAAAACAGACTGGTTGGGCAGAGGGTAAATGTGATATATAACAGACCTGCTGCAGTTTTCCTTCTTTGATTCTGAGTTGGTCATTTAGTCACTAAACCTTCACTGACTGCTGTCGGTGTGAATTATGCCACTGACTGATGCAGAGTGGGAAGTCTCCTGTGTTTGTGTCTATGCTGTGGCCGAGTGAACTGGACTACTGACTGATCACTCACCCGTTTCTATGAAGCCATGTTGTTACCTTTTGATAAGTGTGTGTGTGTCTCCTAGCCTGTCTAAAACAGCTATCATTGCTTTTGTAATGCATGTCTTAAGTCTATTAAGAAGTGCTTAGCAGCTATCTTGGAGGAAAGGCAGATGGGATAAGTTTTGATGTCCAGCTAGGTGCAGCTTGGCCACCCTGCCTATACGATCTGTATACGTGCACACTTGGACCCACATTAAGGGAAATGTAGGTCTGAGTCTCCTTTCCTCAGTCTTTCCTATATCTGCCTCATGTATGTGATGGAATTTGAAAGTTAAACCTAAGCACGATTTTGATGTCAGTGTATTGTCTGTACTTCATTTCCCCAGCTCCAAAATGGGATGAAATAGAACATTGCTGCTATTTCACTCCTAATAATGGTATATAACTGCAAATTAAAATGAAAGGCTGAAGTGCTTGAGTACTGCTGTGACTGGGATCATGAAAGCATCATACACGATCGTATTGTAGGTTTGCTTCTTGTTCCTATAGCAACATCCTGGCAAGGACCTCAAGGCTCTTTACAAGTATTCATGAATTAAGCCTATGAGGTCAGGGATGGTGATTATTCTTGTTTACAAATAAGGAAATGCAGAGGTTAAACTGCTTGATCAAGGTCACACGACAAACGTGTATCCAAGCCAAGAATAAAAACTGACTCTGGTCTGTGCTTCAGTCACCAGCTGATATTCTCTGCTTGAAGGGCTGTGCAGAGCTGAGGGGAAAGCTGTGTACAAAGTCTACAGGTTTGTTCATTCAAAATGTACATTCCAGCTCAGATTGCCTCACTTAATTGACCTTATATTTTTATCTCTTTGTCTATCTAAACTTTGAGCTTGTGAAAACATCATTATATCCAGTCCAAGCAGGAGTAATATAATTTTGACAAGAGTTTTGCAAATCTCTGACAAAGCAAAACTGAAGCCTATGCTAAAATTTTTTAACAATCTCTCCGTGTGTGATTGCTAATTCTTCAGTGGCAATTGGATGAAAAGTCCAGAACATACCTGGTTAATTTCAGTGACTATATAGACAAAAGAACCCCAGATGTATTTTTACTAAGAACAGCTATGAATTTTCTCTGAAGTTACCACAGAGATATTGTACTATATGATAGAAAAATAGAGTTTGTTGATAGGCAACAACAAATAAAGTAGCACTTACCTGAGTTTCTTTTTAAATCACGGGAAGGGAAAAACTGTAAACTCTGAAAGTTTTTTTTGTATCCAGCCTCTGCTCCTCCTTCTGCACCTAGTGGTTGCCAGTGCCAGAATATTGTGAACTGAGATGGTAGAAAAGAACAACAGCCACAGTTTTTAAACTCCGTCATCCCACTGGATGCTGTTTGTAGGATCAAAGAGTGGGAAATACCAACTCTACTCTTAGGAATGTCCTTTTCTAGTCTGGGCTAAAAAGTATAAAATGCTTTCTTGCTTCTTGATCTCTCAGGCATATAGATGTCTGACCCAAGCCATGCATTTTCTAGATACCACTCCTTACAGTTATTAGGTGGATGTTGTGCTGCTTGTTAGCTATATCCTTGTGGTCATGCTCTTTTTTTTTTTTATTTTTTTTTTGGGTGGCTGTGACTGAGAATTTTACACTGCTTAGAGGAATGGTTTGCTGCTGTTTTCTCAGGATCATTGGCTACTATGGCTGTGTTGGAATTCTGCTGAAGAAAAAGTCAGCTGGGTGAATCTCAGTAATTTAGTGAGGAAGAGTCTTGTGAGAGTCGAGGGTCATGTTCAGCACCATTTGGAAGTCTAACTGAAATGTTCACAGAAGCACTAAGCAGAAAGGAGGCTTATTGGGCTGGCTTTATTGCTTAAAAGGAGCTAAAGCAGGGGTGGGTTAAGGACAGGAAAGGGGAGGATCAGCACTTCCCCCTAAAAGATAAAGCAGACCTGGAAGCAAAATAGCCATATCAATATCTCTATTTATATCTCTATATTTATATCTCTTTATATCTCTACATAGATATATCTATGTATATAGCTATAGCTATAGCTATAGATATGGATATATATCTCCCAGTTGGAATGCATATCTGATAATATTCTTAGCTTCTCAGAAATCCCACATACATGACCATTAAAATCTGTGAAACCCTGAAAGGATAAAGTATGTGTCACATAGGGTCTGCTATCAATCTGCATTTTGATCGCTTAGTTGAGTGACAGCTGCACCTCAGCTGTTGCTGTGCCCTCTGAGCTGGGCAGTCAGAGATCAGGATGACTCAGTCAGTGTAGGGTGATACTTTTTTTTTTTTTTAATTTTACTTTTCAAATGTTTCATTACCCTTTTTCTGAAACTTTTGTAGCAATCGGACTTGCTTGAGAATTTGTAGGTAGCCAAATGACTCAATATTGGCAGTCCCTACCTTGCTTTAGAAAGCATCACTTTGTACAGTGTATTGGAGTACTCAGCCTGACTTTTTCAAGCGATCTTGACTGACTGTAGTTCCACGTATGCTTATTTTTTACAGGTCAGAGAAGGTGACATGGGAAAAATGTAGCAATAGAACTTAGATTAAACTGTGACTCTCTGCTTGGCAATCTCAGGTGCAGGGCATTTGTTCTTTCTGTCAAAAATATATCCACATTAATCTCACGGAGATCTTTTACACTTGTGGCAATAAATGTTTAAGTAGGAATACTTTCAAGAAATGAAATTACGGGCTTTACATTAAGAAGATCTACTGATCTTTTAGTGCATTAAGGTTTTTAAGAGAAGATGGCTTCTGTATATTTAGTTTTGCTGTGCTTTCACAGGTTGGAGATGAAGCAAACCACTGTAATTGTATCTGTAGGGAACTCCACCTTTTATTTCATTTTCTTGCTCTCCTGCTGCTTTTGAAAGAAGGAAATTCTACTTGCAGCTGTCAGCATGTTGCAGCTTGATGGGAGATGGGTAGTTCAGAAGTGCTGAGTAGATATTTGATTCTGCTAAATACACACCATGATCCGTGGTTCAGGGCTTCACCTCCTGGGAATGCAAATGCCTAGCCTTCCAGACTAACCTGAAATTTCTCCCAACATTGAGCAAGGTGCATCAGTGAGGTAAAAGGCACCAAAGAAACTCTTTACTGCATTTGGAAACAGATTAATGAAAGTAACTCTAATAGTTAACTACATGTCAGAGTGAAGTTATGAACTTCTTTGTCTAGCCACCGCACAAAGCTGATAAAATATAATGGAGAGAAAGGTTTTGCAGAATGTACAACTGGGGTCCTGACGGCTGGTCTTTGAGGCATTTTCCTAAATGTCAGTTGAGTTGCCACCCAAACTCAGCTGCACCTTGTCTGAAGCATCCTCTTCTGAACTCTTGTAGTCACAGAAGATCCTACTCAGGTAAATGTACCCCTGTTATTCTGCAGCTTTGATGATCAACCAAAGTACACTATCAAACTTACCTTGATACTGTGAAATGCAGCCTATCACTATACATAATTTTCTGATAGCTGGAAGTGCTTTTCTGAAATGCCTTCCTGGAGCTAAGTAGCTCTTAAATAAGCATAGGAGCCAGCTTATTGGTGATTTATCTCTTGCTGATCAGATTTACCTTATTCTGAAAAGATTCATGAGATGAACTCTAAATTTTCTTAGCAGCTTCAGTGCAAATCCTTTATATCTGTAGTGAGTAGTTTTGAAACTTTATTAGGGATAATGAGGGGCGCAAGTTTATCTCTAGTTTCTGTGGAGGCTAACCCTGGTAAGTAAGATGAACACGAGCAAAGGTGTTTGTGGAATATACCACAGCTGCCCACCATACATGATATTATTTTTCCTGTTGTGGTAGAGCAGGGTGGACTAGAAGAACCTTTATAAAAGCTGAATGTGCCAGATTCTCATCTTGCATGTCTGGTAACACCTCCACACATGGTCTGATTTAAACGAACTTAATAAACATGTCTGAAGCAAAATGCTGCTCAGACATCATGTGGCCTTTAGAGAGAAACTGATGGAAGAAATTCTACACTCAGGCTGTCACTCAGTTGTTGACACAACTGTTAGGGGCTTTGTGAACTGGATCAGGCAACCAGATAAGGTTAAAAATAATGCAAACGAAAAGGGATCAGAAGGTACCAGCTTACTTCTGGAAGGGGAAATGTTTGGACTTCTTCCCTGAGCTGATCTGTGCTTTGCACTGGCTCTCTCCTGCTGCTGGACAACAGTTTCAATATTTGTCAAAGCCTTCCTGAGCAGATGTAGCTCACTAGGTAGAGCAGCAGAAAACTAGCAGCAGAAAACTATCCAACCTTGTTTTTCACTCTGCCATTTTAGTGCACTAAATTATCTCTAAGGAGGTTCTGGTGAGTACCAGAGCTAGTAGGAGATAAACAGCAGAAGCATGACCTCCTGCTCATAGTTTCAGGGACGCGTTAGTTTAGCTCAATGTACCTCTGGAAACCCTATGCAAATAATTGTGTCATTGCATGTGGGGTAGGAAGGAGCGCCAGTGCTAAGCAAAACAAATGACTGACAGAGAGGGCAGAGAAGAAATACACAGCCAAAATCCCCTGATTCGTGAAACTGAGGTGTCAGCATGAGACAGAAGGACAGCCCTTGTCCTTTGATGTAAAAATCAGGAGATTTAGAGGTTTGGCAAAGTCTTAGTACTGAGAACCTGAAGTGCTGTATTTATAACTAGCCATAGGACTTTGAAGGAAATGTAGAGTTGAGTGTGAAATAACAAATGGAGATTGTTAAGTAAATGGAGGATTTTCCCCTTTAAAAACAGATAATTAGTGGAAAGATTAATTTTAGATTTGTTTGTGGAATGATGCTCTATCTTATCATTGCCTAGAAAATAATTAATTTCTTATTTCAGTTCCAAAGTCCAGTTAATAACACAGACTGGTGGACAGATAGTCCTTGGTGGATTTCCACTACACACATTCTGCATGTTGATCTTTTCCTTCCAGCTTTGATGATCTCTCTTTGCCCCCTGGGGACATCACCAATGGACGAGTTGTACTAAACTCATAGTAATTCAGCAAACTTAATTTCTTTCCCATTATAAGCAAACTAACCATGGTAAGCTGAACTGAATTAGGAGTATGTTGATGTAACTAGGATTTTTTCATTCCTGAAGACTCAGCTGATTGTCAGCAGTAAAATGAACACCTTAAACTCTGAGGTTAACTAACACCAGTTTAAATTAATAACGAAAATGCAGTGCCTAGCCTTTGTCTGCTCAATACTGCTCAAAGTGAACATGTAGCTTTAAACTGGCATTTAAATGCAGAGGGTAAATAAGCTCACTACCACTTGTGACGTTACCACAGCCTGTTTAGGAACAGTATTTGTATTGGTGATTTCGCAAGGGAAGTAAAGACTGGACATGTCTACAGGAGGCATTAAACTTGTTCTGTGGACAGAGGATGTCATTCCTCAGTTAGCTATTTTTTACCATAATATTGATTCTAATTTATTTATGATGCACATTAAAGATAAGTGGTGAAATGTGACCTTTGCATGAAAATCCATTGATGCACAGAAATGAGGGCATGATTTGACGAGACAGGGATGTTGATGGAAATACAGTTTTATGGGAGTGCTTCACCTTCCTGGTGGTGCTAAAACCCCTGTCAGAGTGAAGGTGTTACTCCTGATGCAGATCAGCTCTTTGATCTGCTGCTCAGTGTAACCCCACAAATACTTTCATTGGCATGACAGAAAGAGGGGCAGAGGGGATCAAGGTCATTTGTCATTAGCCTACAGCCAGAGCACTAGAAGCATCTTTATGCACCTTCAGCTCTCATCTATATGGTGAACCATTTGTTCCTGTACTTGTGCTCCTGTTCCCTCTTTTCTTTCAGCTGTACTGTGGTAATCGATGTGAGGCTGACCATAAATTGATCAGTGAAATTATTCAGGCTGAAAACCCATTCCCATTCCATATTTGAGGTTCTGACTCTTCAGTTGATATGGTATTAAAAACCAGGTAGTTGTACAGCACAAATAAGAAGAAAAAACAGTTGGCCAAGGATAAGGACTCTGGAAAACTTTACTACTGATTTACTTGTGGCTAAAAATGTGAATAGAACTATTCTTTAAGTGTAAGGTACATATTAAAATTAACTTAGTTTGTTAAGAGAGTACAGTTTTGTAGTAAGGGTAATCTTGCATTTTACATCTTTGTCTGTGAGGCAGATTTTAATCACTCACTGATATTCATAGAGGGATTTGTACCAATCTGCCTATGTGGGTTTGGAACTGGTGCTCTAATCATACAGATTGCTCAAATTTTTTTCTCCTTGCTTACTTAAAAGCATTGATAATTTTTCTCCTAATTGCCCTTTTATGACACTGAAAAAAATTCTGCTTTATCATTATCCTGTTGATCAAGTTCTCTTTTATTTTTAATTGATAGGGCTCTGATAGGGTGCACAGTGTTCATTAATCTGATATAGGAATAAGCAGCTGTGGTGGTGTGATTTAAATAGTTACCTAACATCTACATCCAAGGCGAACTCAGGGTGACACATCCTTGGAAAGGTTCCTAGTGAAAACTGTCCTGGAGAGAGCATATCCAGCAAACAAAATTACCCAGGGCAAGGTTTGTCAGTTACTGCAATCTGAGAAGAGGCAGCTTGGAAAAACAAACTGGACATTGCTGTAGGAAGGAAATCATGCCAGTGCGTTCTGTGAGAGACTGGGCACATGATGAAGGTGAGGACACCCTCAGAGATGTCCTCCTCAGTGATACTTGGATGGGTCACTGAGGTCAGAAGAATTAAAATAGTCATGGTTATACTCAGTGTCTATGACATGTCTTGCAGCAATAGAACATTCAAATCCTTTGCAGTGCTCTCATTTAAAAAATTATGTCCCTTCAATCATTAACATTGGGTAAGGGATCACAGAGCCCATATCTCCTTGCAGTTTCAAGATATCTTCTTCATGTCAGTTTTATTTTCCTATCTCGTCTAATTTTAGAACTTCTAGTTAACATGACAGCTAGTACCAACAACATGCCAATTACTGAACTTCCTGTAGTGTGAGAGGAACAAAGCACACCATTTTTTCAGAGGATTTAAAACCTGCATGTGGTAAGTGCAGATGAGTGTAGCCTCCATATTTTCTGTTTAATAATTACTCCAATCTTTTACTTTCATATTATGATATAAATATAAAGCTGTAGTGCAGCTGAAGAAATTGCCTAGATGAATACTTTCTCACAAAGCAAGTAAAAGTTCCTCCTCAAATTGAAAGCTATGGTACTTTTTTAAAACTTGCCCTTATTTATTAGGCACTAAAGAGGCTTTTATCCTAACTGATAATATATTTGCCTAGCTGTAGCAAGGAACAAGAGTGAGTCTTAAGTAATACTGACACCACTTACCCATAGCTTGAGCACAGAGGCTGCATTTTTGTAAGAGGTATCAGCATGAATATGAATGATCCTACACAGTGTGTTGTATGGACACATTGTGTGCAACACATTGAGTTGCAAAGCAATCCAAACTCCTTGACAACAAAGCTGGAGGATATTCCCATAAATTTCTTTCTCACAAAGAACAAAAATAATTTCAAGTTTACGGGTTCTCCTACACTATCCCTTGCTATAATTTAATTGATTGCTATGCTTGTACACTATCCCTTGCTATAATTTAATTGATTGCTATGCTTGTATTATATTTTTATTTTACTAAAGCTCCTGGTTAGAAAAACTTTGCCAAAGATTTCACTGCACAATCTCTTAACTCAATATCAGTTTTTAATAAAAGCATTATGCATTACATTTCCTAATAGTATGTTCATTCTTTACGAGCACTTCTTTTGGGATAAATGTGAATAAATAATGCAAACATGTTATTTTTTTTTCCTATTATGTTAGATATTATTATATCTGATTTAAAAGTGTTGTGACTGTTCTCTTATTTCTGGGTGCAAAAGTAGACTGTGGCAATCCTGTGTATGAGATGTTAACTTATAGGTTGTGGTCATTTTTGTGTAAAGCAGAAGTTCTCAAAAATGCAGTTTTAGGAGGCATGAAGGTAATAATTGTTAGGTTCTATGCTCAAAGATTTTCCGATTTAAAAAGGAAAATAATGGAAATTTAGCATATTTAATTTTGTAACTTAGAAAGTTTAAAAATTGGGTTTTTTGGAAATTTTCCTCTGTTTATGAATTTAACAGAAAGTGTATTATTCTTGACGTGAAACAAAATATCATTTTTTTGCATGAGTAAAATGCGGGCGAACTTGAAAGGAATGTCCACATGTTGGCCAATTCTATGAACACAAAGTGTACAAACATGAAGCTGCTCATGGGTGCCTGAAATTTTAAATTCATTTTAATGTGATATTGTATCCTGAGGTTTTCTAGGCCTTTAAACAGTTTGTATCTATATACACATATATATATGTATGTGTTATATACATACACCAAGCCATATATTGCACTCACAGCTATTTTGGGCAGCAAAACAGTTGCAGAAGCAGCCCGAAATTGGTCTTCTTTTGTTTGAACAGGAATTGAAAAATTAACTTTTGATCTAAACGATATATTTCTTATGGTGGAGGTATATGTGGTCTTTGTGTTCCTTAGACTAGAACTTTGGGGAATTTATACCCTGTAGGACTTTTTGAACAGGGCAGTGACAAAACTGAGGGTGGTTATTAATTGATACAAGCAGTGTCAGTTACTCTGGGAGATCGATTGAATTTCTTCAGTATTCCCCTAATTTCATCTCTATGGCTCCCATGGAAGATGACTAGCTCGTTAGACCTTTCTGGTTGCCTTCATCCCTGTCATGGGGCTGTGATTTTTTTATTATATGAACATCAGTTCATGGTGAAACAGTACCTTTTCTAATTGAATTCACAAAATTGTGTCTATTGAGATTAATCCTTTTGACAGGGATTTTCTGTGCAATCAATGTGGACAAGAATGAACGGGACTCCCTGGAGTTTATTCTACCCCTCGTGTCACTGAGAGAATTGCAGCCTAGGTAGATTTTGACTTTCTTGAAGTCACCCAGAACTGAACCTTCTTCCCATTAGCATTTGCTACACCTTTGCACCACATAGAGTCAGAAAAGTTTTTGATGGCACAAGAATCAGCCATAGAAATGTGTTTATATGGAACAGAATGAGCTCTGAAGAAAAGTGGAAAAATGTTTTTGCTTGTAGCATTTAAAACTCTGGTTTATAAACATTTGTATTTGATTAACTTCACCCTCAATAATAGCTCTGACTAAGCTTGCAATGCATAATTTTGAGACCACAAAGAACTAAAAAAATACTGAATGTCAGAGTTGACATTCTGGAAATGTGTAAAGGAAAGGATAAACAAATAAAACCAGCCCCCACGTTTTGTGAAGGAATGTTCTGTGCACTGGACTACGGTCATGGGACTCACTTGAAATGGTAAGGAAGAGTAAGCAGTGTGAATTACTGAATGTTGTATAATCTTTGTGCATGAATAAAAGAATGAAGAGGATGTCTCTTGGCAGAAAAGCAAATGTCACATTAGGAGGAAAAAATTAATGCAGATCATCCATCAAACATCAGTATGCGATACAATCTAATCCAATCTGAGGGCTGCTAGAGCTCTGCGAATTCGAATGTAGTCTCTCAAGGCTCACTGCATGCACAGTCAATTCCACAAACACTATCTTCTTCCAAAATGTGATTAAATATGGCTAACTTAAGGAATGGCTGTAAATTGCTCCCAGAGGAGTTCTTATTTATCAGCCAGATAGCCAAATATTACTGCCAGGTAGTATGAAGAATATGTCTGCATCTCTGCTTTCACCTTTATAAAGAAGAAATTATACTTCTGGTGAAGCTTTTGGAGAACAAAGAATACACTGCTGAATGATATTTAGATATTGCTGTTATTAAAATTGCTTATATGCCAGGTTAGCTATATATGGTGTTAAGAGTCTATGGTGGACTGCAAAAAAAGTACCAGATGAATTCTCAGAAAGATTTACAAAAAGTTATGAGCTTAAATCCTAGTTCCAAAACTGAGTTGAAAGGGAGATTTATCTCATCAAGTGTTGGTTGGTTTCTGGAAATGAGCTCCCTCTGAATTCAGGGAAGAGAAGTGGTAACATTTTAGAGTATGCACAGTGAACTAGATTAGCATTTCATCCTGAAGGTGACATCAAAAACAGGTCAATAATGTCTTTTCTGACCAGTTCAGGACTTCTCTTCACACATCTAATCCAGCATGATGAATTCTACACATGTCTATCTAGGGATTTATTCAGGAAATTCTACCTACAGCTGTCAATCTCTTATTTCTTTTGGCAGCTCCCAAGGCCTAGATTTGTTCAGAAGGAATTTTTATGCAAAGGAATTAGGGAATGTGTAGCTAATTTGGCCTGTAGCCTAAGTTCCAACTCTTCCTGAAGGTCCAAAAGAGTAGGGTCCTAGGTCACTCTGCTACTTTCAGTATGCTTATTTTCAGTGCTTTTGGAAAAGACACTGCTTTACATAACAGAATAATAATTCAGTTTTGTGAAATACAAGTCTTCATCACATTCACAGTACCCATTGCTGAGCTTTTGTCACATGATTCTGAACCATCTTTTCACATCTGCTGATGAACCCTTCAGGGAAAAAAATGCACAAGTAGAAAAGACAATTCAATTCCATCTGTGGAATTCACAATCTCACAAAAACATCAGATCGTCAGATGAAAAAGGTCAGTGAACTAAAAGTCTGGTTTTGGCAGTGGAGGTAGGAGGTCCAGAAGAGTTTCTGCAAATAGAAAATGTAAAACAAATCATAAATGTAAATCAAAAGAACATCGTGTTCATGTTTATATTGCAGACGAAACTAGAAATTCACTAACATTTATGCACAATTGAAAAGGAGTTTAAGACAACCTGTTGCCTGCCTACGATCTGAACAGCTGTTTGTAAGAGAATTTTCCACATAGGTCACTGCAGAAAAAGAGTCCGGTGTTGACAGCCTGATGGATGAGTTTGGCTGGCATGGTGCCCATCCAGTTGTACAACAAACACTTTCATGTACAGTAAGGGTCACACATGTTTGGATTGCCTCTAATAGAGTGGCATTTCTTCTAAAGTTATTCACGGAAACCAGAAGATCACTTGAGTTCCTAAAGAGCAAGTCACTCATCTCCTAAATCCTCTATCATTAAAAACAGTGGTGGAAGTTCAAATTGAACTTAGGAAAGGCTCTTTATGTGAAAGGTTGTACCTGTTAATATGGAGAAAGGATAATGCTGCTGTGCACACGGAGCTAAAAGATAAGCAAAAGTCCCATTGCAATGTAGAATTGCACCCTGTTTCCTAACACACATTGTTTCAATTAGTTTGTATTGACTGGGATCTAAAATCTGTCTTGGTTTAGAAAGACAGGTATCTGCCAGGGAAACTGGGGTTCCCCTTAGAATAGAGGATGTAAACCCCTCACCCCCCGCCAAGTTCTAATTTTGCAATTAATGGCTCTCAGGCAATGATTTGGGAGTAGGAATAACAGCTTTTTACTAAGAATATAAGAATACAAATGTGGTAGAAAAGAAAAAGGGAAAAAAAAAAAA